>JANHFO010007402.1:122260-135725 GCA_032468095.1 Pareas carinatus
GCCTTGATTTGGAGAGAGATTCCATCTCCGGCCCAGGCACTTCCAAAAGCCACAAACTGAGCCACGGCAACGCATGGCCGGGTCAGCTAGTGTTGTATATAAATATAACTGTAACATATTGCTTTGTAGTGGGAAAACTATGGCCAGCAGACAATTTTTTGCCTGCTCTGTCTGTCATCCAGCTGCCAGATATTAAAAAGTTTCTTTATGTTCATCTAGGGAGTAAGCCTGGACAAGATTGCCCTCAACAATAGGATTATTATTTCTAAAACTGGACACATGGCTGCCCCCCAAAAAGTGATAAATATTCTGTAGTTGCCTTTCAAAGATGCTGCTGTTTTAGGAAGGCAACAGCTTGTTCGTACCTTTGACAGTTCTTGTCTTGTTTAGCCTTCAGGTATGATAATTTTAAAGGAATGGATATGGATTTTCTGTCCTGAGCTTTCTTTAGAACTAGGCAGTGACGTTGGAAGAAAAAGTCCTGGAACTATAATCCCAGTTTCTAAAAATTCCATTTTTACATAGTCTATTTATAGAAGGCATATTTGAAAATCTGATAATTCTCCACGTTCTGATGAGGCCTTCTTTTCTGAGGCAATTGCGGTATGAGAAACATCTTGCCAACCTTATATTTATAAAAAGTAGGAAGTGATGATACTAATATTCTAGAACTAATTTTCTTAAAGACTAGATAAGAAGCCATCATGGAACTTCCTTGTGAAATCAAATCAGAAATAAAAGATGTAGAACAGTTGGGATTAGTAGCCACAGCAAGCCAGGTAAATGCTGTAATGCGGAGTATGATTAGATCTAAATTCAACTTGGAAAGGTGTTTACATACCTTCCTTAATGTTGCATTATAATGCAATCTTAAATATGAGTAACTGCTGACTACTCTGTTAGAGACTGTAAAATAGTTCATTTTTTCTTTATTTTAAAAAGACAGAAAACTATGAATTCCATTATAGTCCCTTGCCTTGAACTAAACCAGTGTATTAGTGAGTGGACCTCACTCCATTCCTAAGAGGTCCATAAAAGGGGCGTGCATAAGCGCACTAGCGTGCCCACCGACCTTGTCCTACTGTCCCCATTTACTTGTTCTCACTTATATGTTCATATATGTTTTTATTTTTTTTACCCTTTACTATTGTTGATGTTCTATATGCTTGTCTAAATCAATAAATAAATAAATAAACTTCCAATAGATCTGAATATAATAAATGTAAGTAAAACTAAAATACAAGCAAAAATTACTCAAACCTTGACTGAATATATGATAATAAAGTTATATTCTCAGAAATAAACATAGTATTCTTTAGTGTATGATACAATCCTAATTTTAAAAGCTCACAATTGAGTTCTTTAAATAAAAGTTAAACTAGACAGCTGTAAGCAATTTCTGTCAAGTTTCACGAGCACCAAAAAGCATTTTTTATCAGGAGAGAAGGGATAGTTTCAAATTCACAGTAAAGCTTTCTACTTTCAACTTACTCAAAACTGCATTTTGTAATTTTAGCATTTAATTTTGAAGAGAATAAGACTTTTTTCAGCCAATGGTCTCTAGGCGCCTTAAATATATAATGAAATCCAATGTTGTTTCTTATACAAATAAAAACTGAAATTAACTGAGCACATGGTGGGTGGGCAAAGGGGAATATGTGAGACCCTTTCAGAGAAACAGTTCCATTAGTAACTCCAGACAAACATGTTGGGAAAACTCTGTGACTTGCCCTAAGGCAGACATTCTAATAAGTACACTTTATTTTAAGTTTTCTAGCATGTCTGACGACAAATAAAACCAAGTAGAAAGAAACAGTCATTGTACCTCATTTATTTTTAGCCAGTGTACCAAATATAATCAAAGACATACTCATTTCACTCACAACCGATATGCATAATGCTGTTTCAATAGTTAGTTCGTCAATATAGTTATGTTAACTATAGCAATATTCAGCATCCATTCATTCTCACTGTCTCCTCCTAGCTGTGCAGGGAAACTCAAAAGGACTTTTGATCCCTTTTTACTATGCTGGGTTAATCTGTCTAATCTGATGCCTTTCAACTAAATTTGGTTAAATTACAGCACAATTGTTGGTGAATTACTTGTTAGTGGTTTGGTAAAGGATATAACATACATAATCTTAAAATATTCTGGAAAGAATCATACAATAGATGGAAAAAGAATTTTTGTGAAAGACTTAAACATCTTGCAACATGTTTAATATATGAATTCTTGGACATAGATAATTTCAGATAATTGCAGATCACATAATAAGCTGGAGCAGTTGGAACAAGTATCTTAATGGCTAACTGCTTCGTAGGCTAAATATCTGTATAAACAATTTAATATTTAATATTTAAACAGTGACCAGAGATATTGCACAAAGCCAGCTGGGCGACTTGAACGAGCTACTGTCAGCCCTAGGAAACAAGCAATGGCAACCCACTGCTGAAAATGCTGCCAAGAAAACTGCAGGGACTTGTCCAGTGAATGCTTCCTTGAAGACACAAATAAATATATTGTAGAACAGTAGAAAGAAAATCAAGTGCTACCCTTGGTCTGACCTAAGAAGCTGACTGATCACACCACCGACAAGAGCAATTTGATCTTTTGCTCCAGCAACCTGCAAATGCAAGGAACAAGAGAGAAATAGCGAAAAGAGGAAGTGCTCCCAGAAAGAGAGAAAGAATGGATAGCTCTAAACTTTTGATACTAACTCACCACATCACTGAAGTAATAGTTCCCATCACTGGGAATAGAGTTCTCAGCAGAAAAAGAATTGCTAAGAAGAAAAGATACTTTTCTTTGTTTAGTAATCTTATAAAATAGACAAGGATTCTTGTCTGCTTATTCTAGCAACCAAGAACTTACAGGAGTTATTGCTTCTTAAAAAAACCTCTTCTAAGCTTTATGCATAAATGTCAAATTGAAATCAATAATCTTCAGCTCTATTTTCAACAGTTTCTGAAGATTTTAATGCTGTTTAACAGCTATAAACACAAAAAAGCAATATCTCATATCATTAGTATGAAACAATAACATTTTCAGGCTGCACATGCTATTTAGCGGGTCTGCTGTCAGTCATGTCTGCTCTAAACAGAATACAATCAAGTTGAATTTCTGTAAAAAAAAGCAGGAAGAATGATTCTGCCTCCTTGTTGGATGGAAGAAAAATAAAATAGAAATACATTAAAGAGGACTTAATTTATCTTCCCTGTCAATTTTTTTCATATGGCATCACCTTAGATTTAAAGGCATTATCCTGCTGCATATGGTATTTAAATTTGTTGAGTTAATACCTAATCCTTAGGAATTCCTTTAAACCAGGAGTTCCTAACCTTTTTGCCATCACAGCTCCCTTTTACATAATCTTAATGTACACAGTTTCCCTAACAATCCAAAATAAACAATGCAAACCATATATTGAATCTTTGGGAACGGTGGATTTATTATACCAAGGTAATGCAAATGTTCTTCACACCTGCCCTGGATTCTGTCTATATTTCTCAAAAAAAAGAGACAGCTCTCAGTTTGGGACACCCTGCTGTAAACTTTTTGTTAGAGCCATTTCATCCTTGCCGCTATAAATGTAAATGCCATGTAACATATTGTCAAGCGCCATATTCATAGATGAAACTATTGTTGATTTTCCATCAGTTGAACAACGAAGAGGGGAATCTGGTCATGCTCAGTAGTACAGAATTGCAAAGGAAATGGCAACAGCAAGACTTCAAAATAGTTTTATCTGGCTCCAAAAATAGGAAATGGCCATATGCCAAGTTAGACTCTTGGATTGTTTTGTTTGGAATTATTTCCTGCAGCGATTGGCAGTAGCAATCCTGATTTTCGGTATTAGAAAGAAAACTCAAGGACTTCACCTAGATCCTTTAAATTATGTGCTTGGACAGTATTCTTCCTCTGGTGTATTAGATGAACAGTCAGTATGCCACAGTAGTATCTCCAAACACTTAATTAACATAAAAAAGCTCTATTCATGCTTATAAAATTGGAAACAGCAGCAAGTAGCTGTTTTTCTCTATGCTCTGAAAGAAATCCAACTGCCTCAAAAAAGAAAAACCAGCCTGACATTTGGGTAATAGTTCACGCGCCCAAGGAAGTAAGCTCTACACCATGAAAACTTCCGACAATATAAATGTATTATAATTTAAAACTGCCACAAGAGACTTATTCCTATTGTGACAGAAAGTTCCTGTGTGTGTGATGAGAGTTTTCTGAAGCATGGTGCTGTCTAATTGTGTTTATTGCAAGGTTATAATACTGTCCATTTGTTTCATGATTACTGTAGTGTATTGTTATTACAGTATTCATATTTTGTTTCTGTGGAGCTACTTGGAAACCAAATGGCATTAAAAAGCCATTCATGATAAATAAATATCATGTGCGCCCTTCTGGAAACAATCTGTTTTTGGCATTCCTTCGTGGTCTTGTTTTTCTGAGTGGGGTTGAGTGGTCATCTATCAAATATACTGATAGTATAATGGATCCTATTCTAAGCAGGAGAGTGGACTAAATTATTTTTATAATCCTTTCCAACTTCCTTGATATATTAAGCATAGTTTTAACTTGTGAGAGAATAGCTATTGATTGGTGATTTAAGATAATAACTTTAATGTTTTATTGTGTGAATACCAAAGATTTAGATAAAACTGGCCACCCCAAGAAACTTTTATCAGTTTCTGATGTTGTTCCCTTTACTTTTAAACATATATGAGTGAAAAAATTAATGATTGTATTCCATCAGCATATATATATGAATTTGAAAATACGGTAGATGCTAAATTTGCATAACAAGGTCAGACTTCACGTACTAATTTTGAGAAATTTTCCATATCTTGGCCATACTCTTTAAAGTTAAGAAAACCTTGAATGTCTGTTTTCTTTATGCACAGAGTCAAACAGAGATTTGGATTTGGCATTTCTGTCCTTCCCAAGTGCCTGGAATAGGCATTAGTTTTATTAGTTTTAAAATCCTGAACTTGCGGCTGCAATACTTGGATGTATCTGAAATTTAGCCTGAATAATACTTTTTGTGTATCGCTTCTCTCTTTTCCCCTCCATTTCACTTTTCCATTCACCACTTTTCTTTATCTATCCCCTGTTTTGTTCTCTTATTTCTTCCTCGTACCACAATTCCATCCGAGGTTTTTGCTCTTGTTATTGTTTATTTGTTTGTTTTTACGGTTCCTATTGGAAGAAGGGAAATAACATTTGCTTCTATTTATGTGTTTCGGTGTGACAGTAGTTTGTATGTTCAAATGGGTATGTGCAGATGGAATCACTTAAATTTGTAATGAAATACCTTGGGTGTTTGTCCTGGAATTGTCCTTTTCTTGAAATGTGGCTTCTGATAGTATATACAATGAACACACACACACACACCTATAAAAATATATTTTTGTGCTTCCGCCCAAACAAATGTTGCACATATATTTTGGAAAAATAAGCAGAATTGGTTGCAGCTGGGACAGTCAACTATTGCTTGGGGGTGGGGGTGGGTGTTATGCACTGCACAGGATTTTTAGTGTATATTGTATGTATTAGAGCAAAAAGAGTACTGTTGTGGTCTCCTGAACGTTCCAGAGACTCAGACATACTCTCCTACCAATTTCAGAAATAATGTACTCAGAACCAAATAGGATAGGGAGAAAAAACAGAGAGCATAGGACGAAGGGGGACTACAGGAAGCCTTAGCCATGGACAGCTGACAAATATAAGAGATGAAAGAGGCTGATTTTCCCCCCCTCAGGTAAGACATATTGTTCTCTAAAAGAGTTGGAGTGCAGATCTTGCTCGAGCGTAGTTTATTTTTGAAGTTTCAGGAATATTTATTTATCAGAGCATTTCCTGGTATCTGTTTTTAAATAACAGTGCCTGTACAATTTGATGGATGTCTGTTCAGAAATCATTGAATGTAATGAGTTTACAGAATGGTAAGTGGGCATGGGATGGTAGTATTAGATTCAATTATCATCTTGTTTCAAACATGAATGTGATTTGTAGAGATTTTCTTGAAAGCTTGGCTTGGAGTTTAGCACTGATATTTTGTATGAATCATGTGGAAAATAACCTTGTACACAGCCGGTTATGCATGTGCTGTTTATTAAGGCAGATCTATATACTATTTTTACATGCATAACTAAGATGTAGGTAGGATTCTGGCAGAGCATGCGGTCAAATGGTAAACAAATAGAACATGTGTTACAGCAGTCTCCTTTCTGCAGCCATTACCTTTGCTTTTGTATTCAGTTTTTTCTTCCACATCCTCTAATCGCATGTAATACTCTTAGTTTGGAACCTATTGAGTAAACAGATGGATTTCAAGCTACTGGAAATAGGAGTGTATTTTTCCTGGTTAGACTAATGCCCTGGTGGCATTGTTCTTTAGGAACAACTAACCATTAGTCACGTATGCCATAGTAATATCCTGTTCATTTCAGTGTGTTCTGCGTTTTACCGTATTTTAAGAAAAGTTTGAGTGTAACCAGGCTTTATGTACATTTTGTTAGCAGAGCAGGACAGGGGGTAGTAAACACAGCTCAACACTGCTCTCCCTAGCACAGATGTTCACAAGTCTGCTGCCTTAGATGTCATGAAGGACTTTACAGATTGTTGCAAATTCATGTTATTTTCATTATAAGCAGTCAAAACTGAAACTATTTTTCATATCATAACTCTTTAAGGCAGTGTTTCTCAAGCAATGCTGGCTGGGGAATTCTGGGAGTTGAAGTCCACATGTTTCAAAGTTGCTAAGGTTTAGAGACTCTGCTTTAGGGGTTGATGGTATCGATTCTATACAACTGGGTGGAACACTGTACGGTGGGCGGGAGGTGAGCAATAATTCCTGTCCTTTTTTTAAAACTGGAAACTTGCATTGCTAGCACTTCATTAATTGCTTCACACATTAGGTCTTTTTCCGACAACATGTCTTCGGTGCCAGCACCAAGTCAACTTGCAACTTTCCAATGTGCCACATTTGGCTGCTGGCTAGGGTTTTTTTTTTTTTTAGTGTTACTGTTAGTATGATTTTTGATCTGCAGAAAAAATAAGAGAAATTGTTGGGAGAGATAATCCTGGAAAAATTCAAATAATTGATAATACAATACGTATAACCTCAGTAAAATATAATTAAATGAGCAAAGAAATAGCACATGTCAATCTGAAGAAGACTGAATAAAGAAATGCTATGTACCAAGGAAAGTGGCATTAAAGCATAATAAAAGTTATATTTGGGCTAATTATTTATCTACAAATAGATAAACAATTAGCAGCATAATTGTCTCCATTGTGCCTAGTTAATCTGATGGAAATTATGGTTGTTTTTTTAGATTTGTATTCTCCATGAATTATATTTCTCTTTTTCTAATTCAAGATCCCAGATGCTTATTTTATTAGAGATCCTCATACTTTCCTCCTTACAAAGAACTTCATTAAGGTATACGTTGTGTTTAGTGCAGAGAACTCGCACAAGATCTTAAGCTGCATGTCCTCACAGGTTAACATTTTCACATGCATTTCCAGCTACTTGAAATAGCAGCGATTAATGGAGTAACTGAAGCATGCTTGAAAGAACCAACACTTGTCTACAAAATACTAACACTTGGATGAGTCTGCAGCCTGGGAGAAGAGTACCCAATGAATTTTCTGGATTTTTTTCATGGCTGACTTGGGATGCGCTTGTATTGTCAAGGAGTGTGTTGACCTATATTTTTGATGCACATTGATTATGACAAGCACTCTGCTTTCCCTGCAGGCCATGGAGGCACAGATACAGAATTTTGGACAGACGCCATCTCAGTTGCTTATTGAGCCACATCCTCCTCGGAGCTCTGCTATGCACCTGGTGAGATAAAACTACTTGTTAAGGGTTTATTCCCTCTGAATTCAACAATCTTTTATTGGTCATAAATGCCCATTTAAATAACACTTTCTCTTTATGTGTTCTGACTTCCTTACAAACTCAGGTTTTGTGGGTGTGTTTGTGCATGAGGTAATATGCTAAGAGGGAGAACTAGGGTAATTACTGTGATTGCAGTACAGGAGCTGTAGTGGCACAGTACTGCATCCTACTTCTGTTAACAGTCAACTATCAATAGGTTCAGCAGTTCGAGTCCCACTAGCTCAAGGTTGACTCAGCCTTCCATCCTTCCGAGGTCGGTCAAATGAGGACCCAGATTGTTGGGGGCAATAGGCTGATTTTTGTAAACCGCTTAGAGAGGGCTATAAAGCACTGTGAAGCGGTATATAAGACTAACAGCTATTGCTATTGCTATAGAGTTGAATGTTCTTTTAGTCAGTTTCTACTACAGTAAATATGCTTATGATTAATAATTGTTATGGTAGTAATGTACCATGGTAGGTTATTGTACAGACCATTGCTTAAAGAAATGGTTTATGTGATCCATGTATGTTACTAGGTATCCAAGATGAGGAATTATAGTTAATCTGCTGTTTTTCCACAAAGGAGACATTGAATACTTGTTTGAACTTCTAATAATTCCTAATTCATTTTTCTGTATTTATTTCAGAGGAATATAAATATATGTATGGTTCAACCAAATTGGAAAGAATTATACTGTATTTCTTTCCTCGCCCCCTTCCCATTTTAAACCTCCAATTTTACAGGATTGTCTATAAAGATTTTAGTGAAAGTCCAGAACATTTTTTAAATGGTTCTACCTCAGCTGCCATTAAAGGGTAAGGGCAAAATTGCTTAGGCAACACTTTTTCTGGCAATTGTACCCCTCTTTTCCCCCAAAAGCAAAAAAATGTACGTAGCATTCTTTTCTCCCATTTTAATCTCAAATCAACAATCCACTAAAACGATTTGTATGGAATAACAGTTGAAATTTGCCTTGGGAGTTTCTATAACTGTTGATGGATGTGAATCTGGGTCCCCATTCATAGTCCAATAATAGCAAAAAGATACAGGTAGTCCTCGATTTACAACCGGTGACTTAGCGTCCATTCAAAGTTCTGTCAGATCTCCCAAAAAGTATTTAAAACCTGGATTAGAAGTTCTGACAGCTGGCATGCTCTGTCTCTCTCTCTCTGTCTGTCTATCTCTCTCTCTCACACACACACACACACATCCTTGTGGTTGTGTGACCACATTTTGTGCCATCAGTCACTGATATGCATGGAGTGTCCCATGGTCATTTAACTGCAATTTACAACATTTTTGCCAAAAACCAGTTTACTTTGGTTCCCAGCAAAAAATACCCATTGGAAACAATGGTTCCGCTTGACAATCATGGTGTTTGTTTAATGACTGCCACAAAAAAGTTGTAAAGTCAGGCAAGATATGGTGGCCCACCTAACAATTAAAATAACTTATGGCCTTAATTATGGACTCAATTACAGTCATAGGTTGAGAACTAACAATATTCTTTGAAAGATGGGAAAGAAAACGCTTAAAGCCTTAAGATATAGCAAAACCATAGCAAGCAAAATATATTCTCATACACTTCTAGAATATTCTGGAAAATATTTTAATCGGTAATCTAGACACATTTACCTAAGAAGCACACAAAGAGGGTCAGGATCCTTGCTTTTTTAATTCACTGTTTCCCTAAAGAACAATCATGCAGATCACATCCTACATTATTTTTTAAGGATATTGGAAGATTTAGAATGGAATGGAAGTAAGTAGCCTTTTAGACTTATTAAATCCATTGACAATTACAGTCACATGGAATAACAAATGCGGCATATGTAGCAGTTTAGTTTTCCCCTTTTGAAAAGGTGATAAAGAGAAATTGAAAGCCATCCAATTACATATCTTATGACCACAATTAAGCCCAAAAGTGAGACATTTATTGAGTTTTGCCTCATTTTACAACCTTTCTTGCTCAGTTGTTAAGTGAGTCACTGCAGTTGATAAGTTAGTAACCCAGTTGTTAAGTGAATCTAGTTTCTCCATTGACTGCTTGTCAGAAGGTTGCAAAAGATATCACATGACCTTGGGACACAGCGATGGTCGTAAATACGATGCTGCAAAGGTCCCAACTATGAAAACGGTCATAGGTCACTTTTTTCAGTGCCGTTGTAACTTTGAACTTTCATTAAAGGAACTGTTGTAACTCGAAGACTACCTGTACAAGGGTGCTCATAAGAAAGCAATCTGTCTTAAGATATGAATAAATAATTGACATAGATTTGGCTGCTATAATTACCATTATCAAAAGAGAGCTAGAGAAGCGCTTCTTCTGAAATTCTCAGCATCTTGCCACTTCACTTATTATTTGATATGCTAGAGCAGGGATGGCGGACCTTTTTGAGACCGAGTGCCCAAACTGCAACCCAAAGCTCACTTACGTATTGTAAAGTGCCAGCATGGCAACACACACCCCGCAATACCCCCACCCTCTGGTGACCACCTCGCCCCCCCAGTGACATAATTGAAGCTTATTTAAGTATTACACATTTTAAGGTTTCTTCAGAGGCCCAGGTGGCTTCTCTGAGGGTGGCGGAATGCTCTTTGGCCACCTGGGTGGCTTCTACGGAGGCCCAGGAGGCTTCTCCACAGATGGGGCACGTTCCCCACCACTCGTTCTCCTGCCTTTGGCGGGCCTTCCTCTCGCTTGCTGCTGGAGATTTGTTTAAAAAACTTTCCTGGACGAAGGCGCATGTGCCGGTAGAGATGGCTCTGCATGCCAGCTGTGGCATGCGTGCCATAGGTTCGCCATCACTGCTAGCGCAATTTAGTAGCCTGGGATTTGAGGGCAGAATATTGTGATGGTTCTGTGCCTCCTTACAGAAACATCAACACACAATGTCAATTGAATCTTTCTGTTCATCCTATGGTGGACATGCTTTGATAGAACACAGAGTGCCTCACTATTTAGTATCTATGTGAAATTGTTGGTGATGATCATCTAGAAATGTGGGACCCTGATTTCATCATCATTCTGATTACATTGAGTACTTTGTTTCCAACTGAATCAGACAGTGTGGTTGAAGTATTTGAGGTCCCAATGTAGTGACAGTACTCTTAGATGCAGAAGTGGCAACTCAATCCTTATTTTTCAAAGCCAAGGAATAAAATTCAAAATCTTCAAAGAGTGCACTTTAATGAATCCACTAATGTTCCTTACCTCTGATTCTTTCATTAAAATTTCTGATTGATTTGTTTGTGATTCCTGTATCCTTTATTGTGTTGTGTGACACAGGGCTTGGCATTTAGCTTATATAGTCCTATTCTTTCCATGTCTTTCAACATATGCCTTGAAATCAGTTGGGATTTCCCAGCTTGTAGTTCTACTAATAGATCTGGTTCACAATACTGTGGCTGGTAGTAAGATATTTTCAGTTATGGTGTCTCCTTCTTTAGGAAAGTTATCTGCCCTGTGCTCTTGTACTAGACGTGCCTGTTCACTCAAGCATTGTAACATAAGTGCTGCATGACTAAATTGCATTTTAGGTCACAGTACACTTCCTAATCCTGTTCCACATCACTAAAAATCACCAGGATAATATTAGATAACAGTAATACATTTTATTAAGGAGGGTGCATTCCATGGTTTTGCCATTTTCAACTTAGCTCAATGTTTCTTCTTACTGTTAATGCCATTACATTTAGTTTTGCTCTTAGCTTTTATAGAACTCCTAACTCAATTCCTCCAGTTTATGTTTCTTCAGCTTGTGCATTGTATAAGCCTAATGAGTGACTAAACTACTGCTTCTGTTTGACATCTTTACTGTATAAACAATTGTAAGCATTTTAGTAGGGTTTTCTATTTGCTAATGTTGACTATATAATCACATCCCCTGTAATGATAAACTAATGGACATTTGCCATGAGTTTTCCATATTTACCTTACTATAATGCACCAGTAACCACTTCTCTAATTTTGATGTCTTGTATTCGTAGTGGTAGCTATATAAATAACATTTCCCCCCTGAATGTGTAAGTGCTTCCTGAATCTCATAACCTTATTTTCCCCTCAGACCTTCTCACTAATTGTGTTATTCTTTCTGTTTTCTTCTGTTCTCTCTTCCTTTCTACTCAACAGTGTTTCCTTCCACAGAGTCCACTTATGTTTAAAGATCAGATGCAGCAAGATGTTATAATGGTGCTCAAATTTCCATCAAATTCTCCTGTCACACATGTGGCAGCCAATACACTCCCCCACCTTACAATTCCTGCAGTGGTAACTGTGACTTGCAGCCGGCTTTTTGCAGTGAATAGATGGCACAATACAGTAGGTATGTGTTTCAAGATGGATTTTGTGACGAGTTTGTATAGTTTGGGTTGGGCTTGTATTAAACTTCATTGCCCAAATAAATGTAAATATTTATTTTCAAAGGAAGGTTTGTAAACAAATCTAAGAAGATGTTTAAAAATGTTTCCTATAATGTAATCTACATCTGAAGGTATCATTGGAGAAATTAAATGCCACCTCAAAACACACACATAACATATACAAATACACACACACACACACACACACAAATACTTAAATAACCTGTCTGGTATTCTTTTGAATGCTTGTTTATATCCTCCCAATTTAACTAGCAATTATTTCACTGGATTGCATATGGATAACAATGCATTGGTATGTCCAATCTAGATATATGTTCATGTTCACTAGTTTTGTTTTGTTTTGTTTTACATTCATAAAAGCAGAGCGGAGAGACTGGTTTATTTTTAAGATCAAGAGAGAGGTATGGGTGAAAACAATTGAACTCTAACTTTGTCACTGTTTATTTAACCATTTTGCTTTTCTACCTGTATGGAGAATCATGACATTCCCTATGTAAGAACCATGGCAGGAGGAAAGCACTGGAATTTACTGGGGTGGTGGGAGATTCAACTACAGTCACTTCCTTTATACACAGTCCTTTCCAATATCTACACACTAGCTATTTGTACCCGCGCTATGTTACGGGCTTAGTATAGTGGGCTCTCCAAGCTCCGCGGGGCCTGAAAAAGCAATCCGTGGGCCTGGGGGAAGCTTCTAATGAAGGCCAGAGCTACGGGAGGCCTGTAGAACAGGCGGCTGGGCTGCTTAGAAGCATCCCTGAGCTCCGCGGGGGCTGAAAAATTGATCCCCATGCCTGGGGGACGCCGCCAGAGAGGCTTCCGGCCTTCATTAGAAGCTTCCCTCAGGGCCGCAGATCGTTTTTTCGGGCCCCGCAGAGCTCCGGAAAAGCCTCGAATCAGCCCAGCTGCCCATTCTGCAGGCCTCCCAAAGCTCCGCGGGACCCCAAAAATCGACCCGCAGGTCTGGGGGACTCCTCCAGAGAGGCCTACGGCCTTCATTAGAAGCTTACCCCAGAGCCGCGGATCGCTTTTTCGGGCCCCGCGGAGCTTCAAGAGGCCTGTAGAACCAGCAGCTGTCCTGCTTAGAAGCGTCCCCGAGCTCCGCGGGGCCCAAAAAATCGATCGACGAGCCTGGGGGACGGCTACAGAGAGGCCTCCGACCCTCATTGGAAGCTTGCCCC
>JANHFO010007402.1:148746-159874 GCA_032468095.1 Pareas carinatus
TTTGATATCTAAACATCCCACCCAGAAGCACAGAAAGATATATCGCTGAGTTCTTCCCAGCTCTTTCTCTGTTTACTTTTCATAATACAATGCACCTGTTACTGGTGTAAACATCTTTCAAAGCAAAGAAACTACCTCTAATATTATTCAGGTTTCCTACTTCAATCCAAATATCTGAAATTTTATAGGTATTCTTCCTCCCCAACCAGATGTCTCCAAGATACATTGCCATCATGATTGGCTATTTCCTAGCCAGTATATGCACTGAAATCTAAATAATTGGAGTTGTGCAACACTTAATTAAAAAAAGGTATTTCAGAATGTAAATATATCACCTGTCTTTGGAAAGCAACCCAATCCAAGAAAAAATACAATTGCTTTCAAGAGTCACAGAGAAATAGCATATTTTTACACTGAAGCTCTGTTTCTTGTTTTGTTTGTTTTTATTTATTAATTTTTTATGCCGCCCCTCTCTCCTGCAAGGTGAATCTGAGCTATTTTAAATTGTTATACTATCTTAAGTTTACGACTTAGAGTATTTTATGAGGGCGAAGACCTAAAAGGTGAAATTATTAATATCAAGCCCAAATTCACAACTGCATTCAAATATTTTGTTTAAATGAAAACAAAAGCAAGGGTTATATCCTAAACCTAGTCATCTAAATTATAGGTGTCAAACGCAAGGCCCGTAAGCTGAATCTGGCCTATGGCCTCCTTGGATACGGCCCATGTGGTAGCCCTGGGTGGTAGTGGCGCAGGGGGTTGGCAGCAGTCATGGGGGGCTGTGGGGTGTCAGCAGCAGCCGTGGGATGTTGGTTGTCATGGTGGTTGTGGGGGTGTCGATAGTGACCGCAGAGGGATCACAGGGGTCAGCAGCAGTGCAGGGGTTGTGTGGGGATGGCATTTATGGAGAGTTGTGGAGAGGCAGCTGTGGCTGTTGGGGGCAGCTGCCTCGGAGGGCAGCTCACAGCGGTGGCAGTGGCCTTCAAGATTGTTATGACTAATATAGACACAATGTCTGTATCTGTGTCGTGAAGGAATATGATACATGAATAAAGAATCCCTAATACTTGAGATATTCTAAAACAGACCTCCCCAAGATAAGAGTAGAAATGCTCCCAAAGTGAAGTTTGACTAGTTTAATGTATAAATGGTTACTTTTTTTTTCTTAGGTGACTATCCTGCTCCCAGAGCTGTTCTAACTGGTCACGACCATGAAGTCGTCTGCGTATCAGTATGTGCTGAGCTGGGACTTGTCATAAGTGGTGCTAAAGGTCAGTTGCCAGAGGTTAATTTTAGTTTAAAACTTCATGCCTCAAAATAATTATTATCATCAATAACTTATAAACAGAAAACAGAAAGTCCTCATTTAGCAACTGCAATTGGAACCAGCAACTAGATGGTTAAGCTAAGTCGAAAACCACATGACTGAAACTGTGTTTATGATTTTACTTCAGCTTTCTGTTGCTTTACAGCACTAAAAGGATACAACCCCAAACAGCCAGCTGAGCCTAAACCGCAGGGAAGGCTTCCAGGACTTGATTCATGAGGAAGCCAGGTAAAAAGGCAAATATTATAGCCTTTTTCCTCTGCTTCCCTGCCCTTTGGAATGCTCACTCTTGCTCTGGAATAATAATCAAGAAAGGAATTGATATCTGAATTTACATTCCTTGGCGAGTAAGGGACTATAAGAGAGTAAGCAGGCACACTAATGAAAATATGCATTATTATAAAGTAATGTGCTAGTGATAGCTGCTTGCTTAGCACATTCACAGCATGCCATAAGCCAATAAAAAGGCAAACAAAAGCCTTTAGTTTGAAATTGATTATCAATTTCAGGGAGCAGCCATAAGCCAGGAGGAGGCTTCAAAACCAACTAATTAAAGTCACAGCTAAGCTTGTTAAACAATCTCTCTGCTCTCTGAGAAGGAAAGTAGAAAAATGGGTGAGGCTCAGGACAATACGTAATAATTGACTGTAATGGCAAACACATGGTGACAGAGAAGCATTGTAAAGATTGTAAACATTAATCTCAGTTGCTTTTTCCTCACATCGTAACCGAAAGGTTTCTGTGAGGCAGTTGCTAGATGAGGAGTACCTTTAACTGCCAGAGCTTATATCAAGAAATGAAGTAGCCCAGACCACCAGGATGCCTCTGGTAAAAAAAAAACCCAGCAGAAACGCTGTTACTAAAATTCAAACGTATAGATAATTAATACTGCCAAATTTGATGCTTGGAGTGGAATCCATTGCTTTGAAATTATTTGAAAAAAATTGAAGTTTTCTAATTACACTGCCTACACATATTACAGATTTCAATCTTTTTGAGATATGGCTTTCCTGCCACAAGTTCTATACTTCCAGCCTATCTGCCTGAACTCTTCCTTTGTGATCACTTCATTGCCTATGTGTCCTTCTCCATTTTCAGTAGTCAGACTGGCTTCTTTTTTGACTACCATTTTATCCTCATTGGAACTGTTTGCAATTATGCTTTTAATATTTCTATCACAACAAATTTACATTCTCTTGAGTACTGTCCCTGTAGCTTATTCTGCAGCTCTGAGTTTATTATACTCAATTTTTTTATAAATCAAAATGCATGTTAGTCAGTTTCCTCCAACATCTCTGTTACTTCCACTTCCTGAATTTAGTCTTCTGTTTCATCAGATTGACTTCGGGTATTCAATTCTTGGGGATCTCAATGGTTCTTTTGAAGTCTAGATTGAACAAAAAGGGTCCTGAAACAAAAATGGATGTTAAAGATCTTTGATCTCTTGGAGATAATGCTTGAAATTTAGAAAATGGAGAATGAGAGACCCTTTACATGGCCATATAGATTTAACAGTGCTTCAAAAAAGCTCTCTTTTAATATTTTTTCTTACCTCCTTGACATGACACATTCAGTATTTGAAGTACATTGTCTTCTCACCTCTATCATGGCTTATATTGCCTTTATTTGTTTGATTTGTTTAATTTATTGATGTCATCAGCAGCAAATGTTCAAATTTTACAAACAATTCAAACAAACTTACAGTAGCATCTAAACATGGTAAATAATAACCTATACAACATTGCAATAAAACAAGTACCACAAAAATAAGCTGGTTTCCAACATGAATTCCAGTTAGGTCTCAAAGTGTCTCTAAAAAAGCTCTTATCTTGAGCGCCTTATGAAGACATCAAATTAGATGTTGCCAGCCCAATAAGGCAGACCAGATTTGAACACGAAAGTTATGAATACTAGTCAACTTGTATTATAAGGTTGCAGTAACAGACTCTTGCAAGTCTGAATGTGCCTCTCTACTCTTCATCCTAAAGAGAACTAGAAAGGGTCAGGTCTCAGACATTTTCTCAAAATTCCATTTCTGCTTTTAGCTCAGATTTTTCTTATCTGAGCATTCCCTTGAATGTAGTTCTTCTTCTTCCCTCTCAGCATTATTTTCACAGCCCTTGAATCCACTTCTAGATATATTGAACTAAAGCAACACTATTCACTTATAATGAAATGGAGGGCTAAAATAAGTGTTAGAGCAAAGGTAAAGACCTTCTTTTTAAATCCAACTAGTTCATCTTAGTTAAATTTAGTTAAACTAGTTAAATCCAGCCTCACTCCATACCTAAGAGGTCTATAAGGGGCGTGCATAAGCACCCTAGCGTGCCTACCGTCCCTGTCCTACTGTCCCCGTTTATTCGTACTCATTTATTCGCTTATACCTGTCTATACCTACATGTTTATATAGTATGTACCTTTTTATACTTGTTTTTCTCATATCTGCTTGACTGACTGACTGACTGACTGAAGAAATAAATAAATAAATTTAAAAAATAGTTCACTCTCATCTACGTATGAGTTATTTGGTAAAGTGCCTCTGCTGGCCTTTTCTCCAATTATAACTTTTTATTTTACCCAGCAGGGAGAATTAGCCATGATAATTCTAAATTATATGGTTGCAGAAGCCAACTATTACCTCAATGGAACAGAAATCCACCATCAGTTTTATTCTGAACCTGACCTGCCCCTGTTCTGGCCTCCTGCTGCTAAATCCTCTACGAAGAATGGATATAAGCCTTTAAAGATTTCCTTAGGTACAGCAGGTGCCGTGGAGATCAGATGTGCACTCCTTGGTAGTGGAGTTTTTCTCCATCAGTAGAGAGATATTCTATCCTGTCCTAATCCTTTCTTAATTCATACTGAAATCATTAGGATTTAAATAATAAGAAACTTTTCTCAGAAATCGTAGTAGTATCTGTAATTTAGTCTGTACCCAATCCGTTCTTAATCATTGACCAAAACTATATGACTTTCTATTTATGTAATATGCTGTTATTAATTTGTAATATGCAGAAGGACCGTGTCTGGTACACACAATTACTGGAGATTTGCTGAGAGCCCTAGAAGGAACAGAAAATTGCTTGTATCCACGCCTAATATCTGTGTCTAGTGAAGGCCACTGCATCATCTATTATGAACGAGGAAGATTCAGCAATTTCAGCATTAATGGAAAACTTTTGGCCCAAATGGAAATTAATGATTCAACCAGGGTAATTTTTATTTTATTTTTAATAGAAGGCATTAGCTTTAGTTCAGTTTCACCTGAAAAAAGTTACATCTATAGAAAAAACCGTTTCAGCTTCAACTAGGTTAGAATTATTCTTAAAAACTGTGTCAAGACCTTGTTTAATACACAATGTTTCCTGGATATCTATTCCTTAACCATCTGGTCATGCTTAAAATCTTAAGTAGCTTGACCTCTGTTGTCCTTTTATATGCATATCAAAATGTTAACACACTGGCTTCTGCGAAGGCATCTCGGCTCTGTCGTGAATATGGCCCCTTGAGAAAGTAAATCTTCCAGCAGCAACAGCAGCTCAAGGAAATTAAACAGATGCATAACTCGAGCTGTTCATAGTGGCATATACCAATGCAAAGACTGACTTGATTTGTGTAAACCGCGAGGCAAGCCTTCTTCATTTTTGCTTATAACAACAATATTAAATAAACATTTTATTATTCAGCATTCTGCACTTAAGGTTAGGATTTACTACTATAGGCAAAATGTGTTAAATAATGAAATTCCGTTATGATTGCTTCTGTTTTTGATTTTCCTGTAGGCTATCCTTCTGAGCAGTGATGGGCAGAATCTAGTTACAGGTGGCGATAACGGCATAGTAGAAGTATGGCAGGCTTGTGACTTCAAACAACTCTACATTTATCCTGGCTGTGATGCTGGCATTAGAGCAATGGACCTATCCCATGATCAGAGGTAAGCTGAAGCCTGACAATAAGGGGTGATACGCATTTCATATTTTCCTTAGCAGTTCTTCCATAGTTAAATATATAGCACGACTGGATCATTTGAGTGTTAAAACATGAGTCGGTAACATTTACCAATCTAAAGCATGTGTACCCACAAAAAGATTATTTCAAAAATTTAGATAACATATTCTGATTTTAAATATTATTGTGGAAGATCTCATGAGATTTTATGAACTTGTAAATTTTGATATTTTAAAGAAGTATGCTATTTTAGGAGAGGTAATTTCGGGTGGCATATTGTGCACCACTCAGTTAACAATTGAGTTCAATTAGACAGTTATATTTAGTAAGTTTGCTCATGCTATATATGTGTTAGGGTTAGATTGTGCTTTCACTAACTGGTGTTTCAAAGAAAGCAGTAATATAATATATTAAATAATAATGTTAAATCACTATCTGGAGACTTCTCATCCCTGTTCAGCCTTAGTTCTATGAAGGTGAGTCAGTTATTGGGGTTGCAGTGTGGATAAAATGGAAAATCAATATAACTCCTTGGGGAAAAAGTAATTATCGTTGTAAGTGTTTATATTCATTTTTCTATTTTATTTTTTACATTTAACCCAGTCAATCTGTATGTGCTTTACACTTCCTTAGTAGAACACTGCTGGAGAAATAGAAGCAGCCATTTTCCAAAGAAACCCCCAAATTTTAATCATTTGTTATCTTACAAAATAATATGCAATGACATCATAGACTCTTATGTTCCTTTGCAGTTTATTCCATTCTGCCTAGTATTTTCGAATGACTATTGACCTTCAATCTAGCTAAGTGTAGTTTAATATGAACAATAAATATCTTCAATATTTTAGACAAGATCTCTGTTTCTGTTTCAGGACTCTAATTACCGGCATGGCATCTGGTAGCATTGTAGCTTTTAATATAGATTTTAATCGTTGGCATTATGAGCATCAGAATAGATATTAAACCAGAGTGAAGAACCGAAAGCAAAGATTAAACCGAGAACATGAGTGCTACTGAAACGTATCTCTGGTGGAAAAAGAAATCTGCATTGACCTCCGTTGTACATTCCATTACACCCAGCAATAGCTGTACATTGTAGTCAGCAACCATTTTATTTTGTGTGTTTTTTCACAACTGAACACCAGCTGCTGCAGAAGCGAGCTTGTATCATGTAAATTATAATGACTTAATAGATGTTTTGGTAATTATTTCATATACCTTTGTTTACTGAGAAAAGGTAGAAGAACACATCACGAGAGACTTTTGAATATTCTGAGGAACTTGTGTCTGGCTATTATATGGTTTGGGCCATGACCCTAGCATCCATTTTCCATTTCCCAGCATCTTTTCAAGCTGATCAATTAAAAGGAGAAAAAAAAACCCTACGTTTGATACTTTGTACATCAGATGCACATCTTAACTTTAAAGGGATACTTTTGTAAAAGTAAAACCTTGTATAAAAAACAAAAACTGTTTCTTAATTTTATTGTGGAGTTACAACTTGCATGTACTTTAAGCCTGATGTCTTGAAACCACATCCACAAGTTGAACTGAGAGCTGTCCAAGGCCCAGCTCATATTTAAAGGTTGAAATGGCGTGCAAGCTGCAGTATAGCCATTGCCATCGAAACATGATCTGCATATTTCAGTCTAAAGCCACTTAAATGAAGTTTCGCTCGTTACATGAAGCATTTGGATATGAAGCCATTGTTTGCCGTAGTTATGCATTATAAAAAATTATTTTCCCTTAAAAATTAATGTGATAGACAGACAGGAGCATGGTTAAGATGCTATGCTACAGCGCTTTATGATTCCCACCAAAGCAAGATTGCTAGACTGCTAGATTCATCACATTTGGCATACTATACATTGCAGGGAGAGAGCAAATAAGATTTTCTCTTAAATTCCTTGGAAATAAAGCTTGGTTAAAAGCAAACTTAGCTTCATTGGGGTTATTTTTTTTGAATATTTTTAAAGCTCATATGGTTGACACACATTTTACATTGAAGGCACTCATATTTGACAGTACTGTAATAATGACTATCAGAATAATTTTCTGCACATTCTCCGAACCATGTAACATACCCAGGGGTATATACACTTTACTTCATGTTTCTTCTTTGTATATTTGGTGACTGTATTGTCATAGGTGTACATATTGTGTCAGTAGGGCTATGAGGCATGTAACAGGAATGTAATTTTCTCAGACTTTACACTCACTCAGTCATTTATTTAAAAAAAATAAGACAAGATAATGGATTCTTTGTACTGGCACTTTGGCACCAGAAACATATTATTTATTGACGTGATTCTTATTTGTTAACTCACCTTGTATTAGTAAGTTTTAGCACTAATACCTTCTTCATTGTTGTTTGTATTAATAAGATTCTGAAATCATGGGGAATCAATGTAATGATTAAGTTATTCATCATTGGTCTGTAAGCAATATCTTGAGTTTGTAGCTTAGAATTGGAAGAATACTGAACATCTGGAAGATAAGTTCATTTCATCTCAAGATCATGGTGAAATATTTTGGCTATATAAATTCCTTAAGCTATTGTAACCATGTTTTATTGCAAAAATGTAAAATATGCCAGATGTGCGTGAGTTGGAAATCAAAAAAGAAAAATAAAATATGCAAAGAATTTGTGAATTGTTTATTTTATCAAACTCTGACTCAAATGTTCGTTTAAAAAAAAACACATTTTATAATGATTTATAAACATTAGACTTAATTTACCATTGTGGCGTCTACACATCCATATATTGATTGGTTGGTTTACATGCACAACATTTCACAATCTTTTATGCTTTAGAGATATTAGACTACATTTTCATAATTAAGGTTATAATAAGTAATTCTGTTCATCTGAACAACATCAGAATAGGGAAAGCTCCTTTTGCAAAATCAGGAAGAAATTGCCACCGCTAATCAGGTATTCAAATGGATAATTTATGGCAATGTAAATAACCTGACCTAGATACAGATTTTCTATGGAACTAGCTTATAATTCAAAGTCACAGTTCTCATTTGGAAAGTATTTGGTGACAAGAAGACAATTTATTTTCAGCCGTTCCTGAACAGCGATATTTCTATATGAAGAGGAATGTTAACACAGCACTTCCAATCTTTTCACTAGTTCCCAGCAAAATCTATTAATTATACTTTTCATATGGTAGTCTGAGGAGTATATAGATAACAATGGATATCACATGCCAGAAGTTTTTGCCTTGAGATACTTTAAAATTTCTGCAATAGCACAGCAGCTTATTATATCACTACAATATTTCAATTGGTTGAAGGAATATGAATATTATCCATTTTTTAAACTTGTAAAACAGAATACTTACACAGCAGTTACCAGTGTAAGCTCACCTCAACTGATCTCCAAAGCTAAGCTAAACTAGAGATTTTTTTTGGGGGGGGGACCAGAAATCACCCTACTGCCAAGAAAACTCAACTTACAAGGGCTTTTTTCCCTCCTGCATTTTCTTCTCCACGGTACAGTGTCTTCCATGCAAGAGAAGCAGAGAGACAGATTGTGGCAGATTGATTTTAACTAGGCCCATTACAGAAACTTTATAATACGGGATCTTACAATTGTAGCACAGTACATATGCATACTGTAAAAATTACAAAGCTGCCTGTGAAAACTTATGGAGGATGCTTATTATTATTTAGACTTGTTATTATACAATCTATCAGGTTTGCTGATGTCTGAAGGAAGCTCTTATACTACAGAAATAATTATAAACTCACTGAGATGTGATTTCTTCAAGAGATGTTTCTCCTATAAGAAAAAACATACGTAATTATTCATACTATATCATATTGCTGAATTTCTTAATAGTTTATTGTTAATTAATAAAACAAATAGCAAAAAAAACTATGGTCAATGATCTTACCTGAAATGCCAAACTTCCACTTATATATATGTGGAAATAATGCATCACAGATTATTTGTTATATTTTTACAAATTGCCATTGACCAACCACAGGTGGTCACAGTGCTAGTCACTAACCATACCATTGTTAGAGTAGTATATGATCAAATCAGTCACTAGTAAATTGAACACATCTATTCGATTATGTTGGGGAAAACAATATTTCAATAAAATTGCATAAAGGATGAGCAGTATTCAATATAGTTCAATACATGCTGGTATTAGGTAATAGCTGCCTAGAAAAATTCATGATATGAAATAGAGCAGTAATAGGCACATTATAAATTTACAATGTTCTATTGGTGTTCACAAAAATTACAAATGTTCTTACATGGAAGACACCTGCCAAATGGAATATGCATGGTCAGAAAATACATATTCATCACAAGAGAAATTGCTCCCTCTTAGCACTTCTACTCTAATACCTCATTGTTAGCTTGATCTGTTTCTTTGTCTTATTACTGTCAAAGCCAAATAAATTTCATTTTGTTGCTTTTAGCTTTCCTTGCTTCTGTTCTTTAGTATTTAGCAATTCTATCTCTATTACTTCCATGCTCATAAATCTTTTCAGCAGTTATATCCATCTTCCTTTTCCTATGTGCATGGCTTTTAGTTCAGTCAAAGGTTTCCATTACACCCCGATGGTTTCCTAAGCACTCTCTCTGTCTTTTAACTGGAATTGCATTTGTATTTCCTGCCTCTTACTTTTCTGATACTCTCAACACACATGGCTTCTATTTGTTTTGAATGGAGGATCTCTATCCATGGGTTCCTATTTAGTACTTCTCTAGCATAGCTGAAATAGGATCTCTTGAAATCTATAAGCATTTATGTCTATGTTCCAAATTCCCATTTTATACTAACTTGAGCTAAACAAAATGACATGGTTGCGTCTTTCCAAGCTTTTTATCGCTTTAACCAGCTGTTTCCTATTGGATAGTGTCAGAACAAGGAGACTCTATTCACTTCCTCTTCAATTTTGTAGTAAATGAAGCAAAACCACTATAGAATTTCTGGAATCCTTCAATCTTAGTTGCTTACCCAAAAGATGGCTGGGCAATTAATATATCCTTTTATTACACCCTTCCCCAACACACACACACACACACACACACACACACACACACACTAAAGGTTCCGTAGTCAGGTTCCTGAAAGTGTTATCTGAAAATTCTGCTTGATTAGACAACTTATAATAATATAGCAGTAAGAAACAGTAAAGAGAAAACCACATGCACTCTCTCTTGAACTTATGTTCAGATACCTCTTAGTGTACATTTCTATAGAGGCACTACAAATTTTGAGTCATATAACTTAAATCTCTTCCCTATATTTCCATGATCTTTACTTGTAGCCTTGACATCCTATGTATCACTCCCAATCTAGTTTTTCAGCACTTGGTGTCACATTTTGGGGTCTGTCTTCTCCCTTCACCACAGCATTCAGTTTAAAGCCCACTTGATCAGGATTGCAAACAGTTTTCCAAATATACTTTTCCCAGTTCTTGTAAAGTATGCCTCATCTCTTGCCAGGTATTCCTCCTCATGAAAATCTGTATCATGTTCAAAGAACCCAGAGTGTTCCCTTTAGCGCCATCAGGGCGTCTGCTGTGTTTCTCCATTCCAAACAAGCCGCCAGCAAAACAGGCCAAAGGAGGCAGTCTCTCGCTCCAACCAACACACACAGTTTCTACCCGTTGCTATTTCAGCGATGGACCAAGATGATCCCTGAGATCGAGGGTCAAGAAGGGCTATTGATATGCTGCCAAATCCAGGACATCGATGTTTCGATCGATGTCCCGGATTTGGTAACATATCAATAGTCCTCATTGTTGGGGAGTGGATTAAAATCCAGAAACCCCTTTTGAGGCTTTGACCGATGGACTATAGCAGGTCTCTGCTCAGCA
>JANHFO010007402.1:166307-181029 GCA_032468095.1 Pareas carinatus
TATAAAATATTTTTTTTTGATAACTGAAAATTTCACATATTGTAAGCTATAATTTTGTTTATTGTTGTCTAATAAAACCTTTTATACAAAAAAAAAATAATAATCTGTGATTACATCCAGTGCTGTTTGGCCCTTGATAGAACTGAATCCATCATTTAAAAAAAAGCTTCTGCTTAATTTTTGAAATTATCTCATCTTCTAAACTCTTCAGATTTCCCATATCAATCCATGATGCTTTGGAAAGCTTCCTGAAGAACTTTGCAGATGTCATCTTTCAGTAATTCACTTCTACAAGTACAACCTGATATATGCCTCTTAAAGCTGAGCATGCCTCGTTTGAAAACTTTAATGTTTTAGGTGGCAAGAACAATTATTAAAATTCTGTTTCTGGAATTTGATCTCTGAGCATTCAAGCACATCATTACTGGAAAATGTATATCATTTTTAATTTATAGATGGGCAGAGACTACAAAATTTGCATTGAAGGTCCACAGTAAGCCTTCATTTACTCTCTAAATAGTCCAATCCCAATTGTTTCCTAGACTTGTTAAATTTGAGACTTAATCCTCCATATTCATATGATTAATATGGGGAAAATACAAAGGGAAGTATTTTTCCAACAACTGGGATAAAACATGAATGAAAAATAAGCAAAAGTTATTTGGCCATTCAGGAAGTCTGAGCAAGTGAGCTGGAAGAACAAAATGAATTGGAAGTGGATTTCAGGTCAGGTGAAAGGCACACATCTTGCTTTGGGATATTTGCTGAGAGTCTCGATTAGGACATTTCAAAGCTCCAGCTGCTTCCTTTTCGACCTCAAGGCAGAGATGGGAAACACACACAAATCTTAAGAGCTAGTAACAGTTCAAAAGTCTTTTCTTGGGACTACCCTTCACTGCAGGTATTTGACCACAAGCTGGATGTCAAGGGACAGTGCAGTATTGTGCTGGAGGTTGGAGTAGATGATTTATAAGACCATTTGCAACCTCTCCAGTCTATGAGGGTAG
This sequence comes from Pareas carinatus, assembly GCA_032468095.1. Taxonomy (NCBI): domain Eukaryota; kingdom Metazoa; phylum Chordata; class Lepidosauria; order Squamata; family Pareidae; genus Pareas; species Pareas carinatus. Next base: position 167,315 of record JANHFO010007402.1, read on the forward strand.
AAGGCTTACATTTTATGCTCACTCATATTTTAAGTTTACCCTACATCACACCAATAACTTTGCAGATCCAAAGAGTGAAGGATATTTTTTTCCCTTACTGTTAAGTGTGGGTTGAAAAAATACCTGAGTCAGCTGGCAACAAACAATGTTTATTGGCAACTCTAACATCCAGCAAAAGCAGCTCTCTGACAGCTCCCCTTTTATACTGGAGGCTGTCAGTAAGCCAGCCAATCAGCTTCCCAGTTTTTCCCGCTTTGGTTTGGGTCATACCAACTTGCAGAGTAGGAGGAAATACTTAATACCCCTCCCCTCTTGGTTCTGTCCATCAGCGTGACATACAGGTGAAACTCGAAAAATTAGAATATCGTGCAAAAGTTCATTTATTTCAGTAATGCAACTTAAAAAATTAAACTAATATATGAGATAGATTCATTACATGCAAAGTGAGATAGTTCAAGCCTTGATTTGTCATAATTATGATGATTATGGTTTACAGCTCATGAAAACCCCAAATTCACAATCTCAGAAAATTAGAATATTACATGAAATCCATAAAATAAGGATTGTACATAGAACAATATCAGATCTATGTAAAGTATAAGCATGCATATGTACTCAGTACTTCGTTTGGGCCCTTTTTGCAGCAATTACTGCCTCAATGCGGCGTGGCATAGATGCTATCAGCCTGTGGCACTGCTGAGGTGTTATGGAAGAGCAGGATGCTTCAATAGCGGCCTTCGGATCTTCTGCATTGTTCGGTCTCATATCTCTCATCTTTCTCTTGACAATGCCCCATAGATTTCCTATGGGGTTCAGGTCAGGCAAGTTTGCTGACCAATCAAGTACAGTAATTCCACGGTCATTGAATCAAGTTTTGATACTTTTGGCAGTGTGGGTAGATGACAAGTCCTGCTGGAAAATGAAGTCAGCATCCCCATAAAGCTCGTCTGTGGAAGGAAGCATGAAAATCTCCTGGTAGACGGCTGTATTGACCCTGAACTTAATGAAGAACAGTGGATCAATACCAGTAGATGACATGGTTCCCCAAATCAACACAGACTGTGGAAACTTCACACTGCACTTCAAGCATCTTGCAGTGTGTGCCTCTCCATTCTTCCTCCAAATTCTGGGTCCTTGGTTTCCAAATGAGATGCAAATGTTGCTCTCATCAGAAAAGAGGACTTTGGACCACTGACCAACAGACCAGTTTTTTATCTTTAGCCCAAGTAAGATGCTTCCAATATTGTTTGTTGTTCGGGAGTGGCTCGACAAGAGGAATACGACATTTGAAGCCCATGCCCAGGATCCGTCTGTGTGTGGTGGCTCTTGATACACTGATTCCAGCCTCGGTCCACTCCTTGTGAAAGTCCCCAACACTTTTGAATGGCCTTTTCCTGACAATCCTCTCCAGGTTGCAGCAATCCCTGCTGTTTGTGCACCTTTTTCTTCCACACTTTTCCCTTCCAAATAATTTTCTATTAATGTGTTTTGATGCAGCACTCTGGGAACATTCAACTTCTTTTGCAATTACCTTTTGAGGATTTCCTTCCTTGTGGAGGGTGTCAATAATGGTTTTCTGCACAACTGTCAGGTCAGTAGTCTTTCCCATGATTATGATTCCTACTGAACCAGACTGAGATCATTTAAAGGCTCAGGAACCCTTTGCAGATATTATGGCTTTATTAGCTGATTAGAGTGGGACACTTTGAGCCTAGAGTATTGAACCTTTTCACAATATTTTAATTTTCTGAGATTGTAAAATTGAGGTTTTCATGAGCTGTATGCCATAATCATCAAAATTATGACAAATCAAGGCTTGAATTGTCTCGCTTTGCATGTAATGAGTCCATCTCATATATTAGTTTCACCTTTTAAGTTGCATTACTGAAATAAATGAACTTTTGTATGATATTCCAATTTTTTGAGTCTCACCTGTATGATGTGATGTCACACTGGAGTGCTCACTGCTGCCAACCAAAGAATAGACACAAAGCTATACCATACAAGACAACCCATAATCTGTTGAATCACCATTTCAGATATATTTCCTTACTAAAGAAAGGTAAGAGAAGCAGAATTAGGCAGGCAAGGAATCAGGAATGAGCACACTTTCAACTTTCTTTCAGCTTCCCCGTTAAGTTTCCTTGTGAAAACAATGAATGCTTCCTTTCTTCCTTTCCTTCTTTTCTTCCTTCCTTTCTTCCCTATCTCCTTATTCCTTCTTTGCTTTCCTCTCTCTTCTTTCCTTCTTGAGATGACAGGAATATTAGGAAATGTCAAGCCTGTGCAGATCTGTTCTGAAGCTAAACTGGATGTGAAATCTCATGTTTTCAATGAACTATCCCAGCTTGAAAGAAATAAAAATACATTCTATTCTAAAAATTAATTGTGAAGATAAAGCAACATAAAACAGCGGAAGAAGCTGAGGTTTATTAAAATTATTTCCATCATATTGTTTCTTATGGTAAGTTTCAACTTCTTAAAAGTTGGAGACCTAATACATCTAAAGAACTGTTATAAACTTTTGAAGTTGAAAACTCTCTATTTGCAAAAGATTGGCAACTAGAGATGGGCAACATGTTTTGCCAAATTTCAAGGACCATAATTTCTAACATTACAAATGTTTCGACATTGAAATTCCCCTATTGTTTTGTGACTTCTGATTGGTTGCTTTTTTAAAAGTATTTTTTTTATCCCAGACAAGCCAATACAACTGCCAAAATCAGTCATGCCTTTGCATTAGACTAGATGATGTGAAAAAAGATTGTTGGGAAGAGAAAAAAAGCAGTGAAATATATGACCAGATAAAAATGAATTAAATGTTTATTTATTTATCTATTTATTAAATTTATATGCCACCCATCTTGCCAAGAGGTGACATTTAAATCATACTATCATGAGTTTTGACTCAAAGTTGCTTTTTCAAAAGGCAACCGGAGTTTATTTTTCCTCCAAGACATTTTGCTTCTCATATAAGAAGCTTCTTCAGTTCTGAAGTTGGGACAATCATGATTTGGATGACTGAATCTCCATAGACATATCCTGAGTTTTGATTTCTTTTTTAAATCACCAAATTAGCAATAGATGAATCCATGAAATGGAAAATGGCTTTTGTTTCAAACACACAGCAAAATTCAAAGTGCTCTGATAAAGTAGATCTTAAAGTATCAGATCTAACTTTATATATTCCAAATGCCATCAGTACTATGATTCTTATGTTAAACTAACATAAGATGTAACTAGCAAATGATTATCTCCTTGTTTACAGGGGTATGTTTACAGTATTTAATCAGTTAAAAATATCCTAACATTCAAATGCTTTTGCCCTCCAAACTGACATTGGCCATGAATGATGGAGTTAGCATCACTTGACAGATTCCCAGGAGCCATTTATTTAAATGTTCAGTTTTGTCTCATGGCCTTTTAATTTTATTATGCCTTCAGGACCAAGGGGAAGCCAAGAAATAATCCTGTTCCTCATTGTGGATTTTTCCCTTCTAAATAAAAAAGTTTTAATAATTTGCAAGTTTTCCCTAATTTCAACCCAGTTGCTTCCTTGGTTTACACAAATCCTTTTAAAAGTGAATAAAATGAAATTAGATCTGTATTCATACATTTTTGCACTACTTCACAATTTATTTTTGAAAGTTGGTAATATGGAATAAATACGCCCAGCCGAATAAATGCATTGGGATAGAAGTAGAACTTCCTTTGTATATTTAAAATTATAAGGAAAATAACACGAGAGTAAGCAGAATGGACATTGGGAATAAGGCAGTCATTTATAAAGGCTTCTAAAATATGTTTCTGATCCAAGATTCCCAAAGTCAATTTTTGGTGCTACATATTTGCATAAAAATGTAATGATAAGAAAGAAAATTTACCCATCTTTCCAAACTTGCATTAAAGACATCAGGCGTTTTACAGATTTGCAAAGGCAAACTGGTCACTAGGAAAAAAATGGCTTCACCAAAAAATGAATCGTTTGCAACCATTATATTTATTTTCATTTTTAAAAACCATCCTTGTGGCATTGCAGCTTTAATCAATCAGTATAGTGAGTCTAGTTAGCATGCAGCATTTGTTTTTTAAACATGAGAATTCTGTGCCTTTTCATCCATTCATAAATGTGAGAAATTGATTAAAAAAATTTGATGTAGGAAATATGCTGAATATCTTTGATTTATGAGATTAGGAATACATAATTGACGGCTGGTTGCAGAATTCTATAGTAACAGTATATGATGAATAAATAAAGGATGTGTGAGATTAAATGGAATGCTTAGCAAATGGCTAAATATTGAGTAGGGAGTAAAGAAGGGGTTTTGTGTTATCCCTAGTTATTTTGTGCATTTACACATGACTATGAAAGAAAAACTTATGGTGATTTTAGAGACGTGTTCTTTGGGGACATGAATGAATGACTTGCGATACATTTCTTTTGAATTATCTGGATCTGAAAGGTATTGTATTATAGGCCAACAAGATTGCTTGAGATGGAAAGAAGGGTGAAGGACTGCACATTTATCTACTTTATTTGATTCTTAAACTCACTTTACTCTGATCAGTTCTTAAGAAAACACCCACAGTATAATACAATGATAAAAACTGAATAACAACAATCGTATTTTTTTTCTGTCTTGTTCATGGGGGTAAGTAATTCTGGTTTAGGCAAATACCGTAGGACTGAGCCATATAGGGCTCTATGGATTAAAACCAGCATTTGGAAACCTATAGTGGTGAAGAGCTTGCAGAGAAGGTATAATATTTTGAGTGATGCCCAGTGCCAGTACATGAGCTGATGCCTTTTAGATCAAGTGCAACTTCCTAGAACCCTAGGACTGGAAGGGACTTTGGAAGTCTTCTAGTCCAACCCCCTGAACAAACCTTTCTTGAAAACCTTCAGTGAAGGAGCACCCGTGACTTCAGGAGGCAAGCTATTCCATTGATTAATTGTTCTCACTGTGAGGACATTTTTCCTTAGTTCCAGTTTGGATCTCTCTTTAACAAGTTCTGCCCATTGCTTCTTGTCCTTCCCTCAGGTACTTTGGAGAATAAATAGATCCACTTCCTCCTGAGACAGCGCTTCAAGTATCAGAAGATGGCTATCATGTCTCCCCTGAGCCTTCTCTTCATTAGGCTAAATATACCTGCTTCCCTTAGACGTCCATCATACAGTTTAGCTTCCAGACCCCTTTCATCTTTGTTGCTCTTCTCTGTATTCTAGGGCCTCAGCATCGTTTAGGTACCATGGTGGCAAAAACTGGATGCAGTCCTCCAAGTTTAGTTTCACCAGTGCAGGATAGAGCAGTAGTAATAACATAACTTGTTATAAAGTATAACCTATGAGCTATCTTTAAAGACAGCCCATATAAAATATGCCACGGTAGTCCTATTGTTTGGTGCTGAAAGTCTGATTTTTAAACCCATTCAGACTTGCCCTAGCTTAAAGGCTACTTAAATAAGCAAAGATGGAACCAAAGCTCATTAGAAAGAGTTCTATAACTGTTGCATCAGAAAGCATGACCCATATTTATTTATTAATTTATTATTTTAATTTATATATCACCCTTCTCGCGAAGGGCGAAGGGTGGTGAACAGCCATATTAACTCAATCTCTTTACAATGTGAAATAAATAGAAGAGTTTGTAAAAACGGGGGGAGGGGGGCCTGGATGTACTGAATCAGACAGAGGAAGCAATTGACCCAGCCCATGCTACTTAAAAACTTTCTGAAAAGAACCAGCAGCAAAGCTTATACATAACATTAATCCAGGATTCATTTTGACAACAGTTTGTGGAATATAACTTTACTAGTTGATTCCCATATAAAACTAAAACATAAATCAGGAGAGAAATCCAAAATGGCAAATGTTAATAGGGAAGCAGAAACAATGACAAGTTGAAGTAAAAAAATCAAAAGCAATAATCTAGGAACAAAATATAATAAATTGTCAGACCCAAATTGATTGACTATAACAGGACGTTTTTACAAGTACTTAACAGAACTTAGATAAGGCTTTAAAACGCATGTTTTTACCTTTCACTCAAGCACAGACAGGTCTATCAGACTTAATTTAAGTTCTGTACTTCAATGCTACATTCTTTTCATGAATAAAGCTATTTATTTCATTTCATTTCATTACATTACATTTATATACCGCCCTTCTCCTGACGGATTCAGGGCGGTTTACAGCCAGCTAAAATACAAACAAGACATCCATCACATACAAAACAAATTACAACACAAGTTAAAACATATAAAAACAATTATAATAATGTGGCACTGTAAAATTTAAAAAGTCAATATAAAACCAATTAAAAAATCTAATAAAAATTTGTTATGATAAAAGGGGTGGGGGCAAGAATAGCCCGGCTTGCATAAAGAGATATGTTTTCAGGGCATGACGGAACACAAAGAGGTCAGATATAGTGTAAATCTCAGGGGGAAGGTCATTTCAGAGGTTGGGCACCACCACAGAGAATGCTCTCCCCTTGGGGGTCGACAGCCGACATTGCCTGGCTGACGGCACCCTGAGGAGGTCCTCTCTGTGAGAGCGAACTGGCCAGTGGGAGGTATTTGCTGGTAGAAGGTGTTCCTGTAAGGACCTGGGTCCTAAGCCATGGAGTGCTTTAAAGGTGATAACCAACACCTTGAAGCGTACCTGGAGGGCCACCAGAAGCCAGTGCAGCTCGCGCGGGAGGGGTGTAACATGGGAGCACCTTGTTGCTCCCACAATCCCCCGTGTGGCTGGATTCTGGACCAGTTGAAATCTTCGAATGCGCCCCAAGGGGATCCCCATGTAGAGAGCATTACAGTAGTCCAGGCGGGAAGTGACAAGGGCATGAGTGAGGAGTCCCGATCAAGAAAGGGATGCAACTGGCGGATCAAGCAAACCTGATAAAAGGCCCCCCTGACCACGGCTGCCACATGATCATCCAAGGACAGCCGTGCATCCAGAAGGACACCCAGATTGCGAGCCTTCTCCGTGGGGGCCAATATTTCACCCCCAATAGCCAGTGATGGAGTCAATGGGCTATATAGGGAGGTCGAAAGCCACAGCCACTTGGTCTTGGAGGGGTTGAGCCTGAGCCTGTTCCTCCCCATCCAGATTCGCATGGCTTCCAGGCACTGGGACATCACTTCCATGGCATCATTGGGGTGGTCTGGGGTGAAGATGTACAGCTGAGTATCATCAGCATACTGATGAAACTCCACCTCAAAACCACGGATGATATCGCCCAGCAGCTTCACATAGATGTTGAACAGGAAGGGTGAGAGGACGGACCCCTGTGGCACCCCACAGATGAGGGGCTGCCGAGCCGACCTCTGCCCCCCTGCCAACACCGACTGCAACCAGCCAGAGAGGTAGAAGGAGAACCACCGTATAATGGTGCCTCCCACTCCCAATCACTCCAGCCGGTGCAGCATGATACCATGGTCGATGGTATCGAAAGCCGCCGAGAGATCTAAAAGGACCGGGATATAGGAACATCCCCTATCCCGTGCCCTCCAAAGATCATCAACCAATGCAACCAATGCCATGTCCATGCTGTACCCGGGTCTGAAGCCAGACTGGAGCGGATCCAGATAGACAGTTTCATCAAGGTGCCTCGGGAGCTGGTACGCAACCACACTCTCAACAACCTTTGTCACAAAAGGAAGGTTGGAGACCGGATGATAATTAGACAAAACAGCCAGATCCAGGGAAGGCTTCTTGAGCAGGGGCCTCACCACCGCCTCCTTCAAGGCAGACGACAGAGACTCCTCACTCAATGAAGCCCTCACAATACCCTGGAGCCAGCCTCGTGTAACTTCCCTTGAGGCCAGCACCAACCAGGAAGGACACGGGTCCAATAACATGTGGTTGTGTTCAGTCATCCCAGAATCCTGGCCATGTCTTCGAGAAACTCTTCCCAAACAACACTCTCAAGACCCACTACAGTCATCTCGTCTAGACCTCCCAGTCAGAGTTCAAGCCACTCTGGATCTGATCAACCTTATCCTTCAGATAGCCTCCAAAATCCTCCGCTCGACCCTACAAGGGGTCCTTCCGCACTCCCAGATGGAGCAGGGTGGCGGGGCGGCTATCTGCTGACGCGATCAGAGCAGAGAAGTAGTTGCACTTCACCACTTAATATGGGCTTTCACCTATTGTCGATCAGATTTGGAATGGCTGGCCCTTCAACCACTCTCTAGGCGTCTTTTCTGGTGTTTCATCTCCCTCAGCTCCTCAGAAAACCAGGGAGCCGGGGTGGTTCGATGCCAGGTCAGAGGCTGCAAAGGCACGACCCAATCTAGAGCATCACCAGCTGACCTATACCAGGCGGCCATTAGCTCCTTAGCCGAGCCGTGAGACAAGATCTCAGGAAATGGCCCAAGTTCCCTCAGGAATCTCTCCGGATTCATCAGGTGCCTGGGGTGGAACCATTTGACTTCTTCCGCCTCCCTGCGGCTGGGTGTGGTGGTTAGGAAGTTCACTCAAAGGAGAGAGTTATCTGACCATGACAGGGGCTCAATGACTATGTCCCCTAAATTCAGATTCTCCAGCCATTGTTCAGAGACAAAAATCAAGTCCAGCATGTGTCCTCCTATGTGAGTGGGGCCATGAACTAATTGGGTCAGGCCCATGGCCGTCATGGAGGCCATGAACTCCCGAGCCACCTCAGATGCCTCACCCACAGATGGCAGGTTGAAGTCTCCCATGACCATAAGTCCGGGAGTCTCCACCACCACCTCGGCAATGACATTGAGCAGCTCGGGCAGCCAGGTATGCGACCAGCAAACCCTTCTGCCTTCCAGGCCCCCATTTCACATAGAGGGACTCACAACCAGCTATCTGAGGTACAGTGGTCTCCCTTGGCGCAAGCCCTTCCTTAATCAACACCGCCACTCCCCCACCCCTCCACTGAGCCCACCATTTCAACAAGGGTGACCCCCCTTCCTGGCCCAACCAGGTCTCTGTGACACCCACCAGGTTTGGTCCCCCGTCTTGAACCAGATCATACATGAGGGGGGCTTTATTTATCACGGACCTGGAGTTGCAAAGCATCAACCTGATGCCTCTTCCCTCAAACATGTCCTCCTTTTCCTTTTAAAAAAAATCTTCTGACTCTGTAACTGAAACTAAAGATATTCATGTTGGCTAGGTAGTCTACACCTATTTCAGAGTGATCATTTGGGGCACTTGGACCTAAAGTGCGTTATTCAACATAACCTTTTCAAGTTACATTGGGACCCGGGTCTTCTGGAATCAATTGTAGCCATCTAGTTAGAAATCCTCTCCTCTTTATCCTTCTTAATCCCTTCAGGGAGGAAGTATGGCCAGTATATGACAGATATTATTTGACCATATTATGTAATTGTCAAAATAGTCATAGAGAGAAATTTGGAAATTGCAGCAGTTTTCAATTGTCTTCAAGAACAACATCATAGAGAACATGCTGCAACCTAAAAATGAGGCGATTCAGACATGAACTACTGCATCCATATGCAGATGCCGTTAGCCTTCTATCAACTCCCTGTTGTTGCCATCAGTCTCCTTTGTATTTTCATACAGTAGTCAAGTTGGGGAAGAATGTGTCACTTTCTAAAAGTTTCTGTCTCACAAATTCTATACAGAGTTCAGCAACTTCCTAGCTATTACCTCCCACTGAAACTTCTGTCAGCCATTAGCAAACAAACCATTTGTCAGAAAACAGGTATAACAGAGGTAGCTGGCAATTTTTTAGAGTAGACTTTTGAAAATTTGATGGTTATTAAAAGCCCACATGCTTCCCAGAGCTAAAATAATTGAAATTACTTAATATATATTATCAGTATGGTGGGTGCCAAAGAATGATGAGAGCTATGCCAGAAATTCAACCATATTGGACAGGTCTCATCAGAGAAGCCAGGCAAAGAGTGTCTCCTCCATAATATAGTGAAACATAATTTATAGAAAACCATACTGGATTGGACATTGCCCTGGTCAACAAAGACTATGCTAGGTATTGAGGTTCCTGGAAATCTAGTGATAAAGGGCAACTTTTGGCTGAGGTAACAGTGCCAGCAGTAAAGAACTTTTGGAAGAAAAGTTGTTGCATTGGAATATCAGCAAGAAACAGCATTTACCTGCAAGGAGGAATTGACCGGACTACAAAAGAGACAAAATAATAGTAAATGAAGGAGCTAAAAAGTTCTGAAACTTTAGAATTCATACAGAGAAATGACATAACACTCCATGCTTAACAATAGCTGATAATAAAGATAAAACAGTTAGGGTAATGGATGTGGCAGAACCCAGAGATAGCAGAAGAGAAGAGAAAGAATAGCACAAAATGCAAAAACCTGTAAATAGAACATTTGGCAGAAGAAAGCAGAATGGCACCAATGCCTTGGATGCAATACCAAAATATCTAGAGCACCACTTGAACACCATCAACATTGACAAAAAGTACCATCAGTTAACTGCAAATGGCAGTTTTACTTGGAATAGCTTGCATCCTTCAGCGATATCTTTAAAATTATTAAATGACAAGAGCTGCCTTGGAAAAGAATTGGCGGCTAAAAATGCCACATTCATTCAAAACATCTTAACGGTAAATGATGGTGATTTAGGATCAGTTCAAACTTCATCTGAAAGCCCAAGAACTATCCAAGCATATAACATACACAGCTTGGATTGCAATGGCAAAATGCACACTTTATCACTTATCCCTTGTCTCATATCCTACCCCAGAGATATCTATGCTATCATGAACAAGACCAGGAAAGTGTCTTTAGTAGACGCTTGTGAGTACTATACATAAATATATAAATCACTGGAAAGTCTAGAAATGCAGAAAGACAGTATATTAGCATTAAATTCATGTTAACAAGGGGTCAAAATCTCAACACTGCACACTAGTGCAAAGCATGCAAGGGCACTTCAAATTCTCACAATTATCCCAGTCTTTCCCAAACAATCTTTGTATCACTCTTATAGCTCCCTTTTCCTCCAAAGGCATCTAAACAGGTCTTTAGCTTTTATCTAGAGAACATAAAGTCTTTTAAGAAAGTCCATCCATCTCTTATTTCTCGTGACACCAGCACATTAGGGCTGCCTGTGTCCAAGAGAACTATATTAAAATGGTTGTCTTCTTGCATTTTTCATGCTGCTCCCTGTAGAATTGTCACTTGAGGGTCAAATTGGAACTCATTCAACCAGAGCTGCAATAGTGACAGCATCCAAAGTCAGGTCAGTTTTACTCCAGAGGTTTTCAAGGCAGACATTTAGTGTTTAAGATACAGTCTTCCTAATCTGCATTCCTTACACTGTGCATTATTGCAGTATTGTTAATTTAGCCCTGTTCTGACAGAGCATTAGTCTATTCTATTTAAAGTTATCTATACCACAGTTATATTTTAAGTAGTCATGTCCATTGCTTACAGCTGCAATCTTATATGCATTCAGTCAGAAGAAATTCTATTTAATTCAATGGGACATATTGTCTTGTTAGTATAGAACTGATGCTTTAATTGACTCGTTGCTATTAGAGAGCCTAAGATTAGGAATGAACTGAATGGTTGGACAAAATTGCAGTTTACTCACTACATAATTCACTTAATAGTGCTGTGGTAAAAATTGTGGTGCAATTTTCTCATTTCTTTCTATAACATTTTAAAAAATATTTATTTTAATTTATTATTTAAAACAGGATTAGTAAAGAGGAAATAGAATAATGTCTTCCAATTTTCTGATGCTTTGTCCCCAAGAATTAAACTGAAATTAGTTTTACAACTGAAAAGGTTTGCTTCAGAATATAAAAGATTAAGAGTAAAACTGCAGCACCTTGGCACCCAGAAACACACTGGCAATCAATGTAGTTCCTGGAGTAATGATATTACAGGCTTCAAATAACTGGTGCTATTTACTACCCATGATGCTGCACTCTGTACTAGTTGCTCATTTGCTCCTCTTGGTTTCTCCTTCCTACTAAGAGGCTAAATTAACAATGAAAATTCCTTCCAATATTAAGTGTGACAAACCAGTCAGAATATCTGATTTACTTCTGTTCTAGCGAATCAGTTGGAAGCCATGACTTTTTGGTTCATCAGTGAAACACAGTCAGCCATAATCTATAGAATGGATAACTGTAGTTTATTGAGTTAAGTGGCACGAAACCACTAATGCACACAAGTCGCAAAAGCACCCAATACACATTTGATGGTTGCAAATGTTGCAAACCCAACTGGGGCTTGGAGATGTGGGAAAATAAGCGCAGGAAATCCTGACGCTCTCAAAAGTTGCCATCCAGATTTGGTGGCGAGCGACTCCCGCCTCTTCCAGCTTCCTTCCCAGGAGGAAGGTTTCTCTGCAGGAGGAATTTCAAACTTTGGAAGACATTCTGACAAGGGCCTCAGTTTGAATGGCGATGATGTCGAAAAAGGAATGTAATGCTTTAGTTTTCTAATGTGTATAACAAATTTTCCGTATCTGCGGGTGTCTGTCATGGAGAACCAAACGGAGGCTTGGTTTCCTTCAGAATTGCCCTCATAGTTTAAATAACCCTCGTGGGAATGGGAGTAAATGTGTGGCAGGTCAGAAACATAATAATGGTTACCAATGATGTCAAATTCTGTGGCAGTAGAGGTATAACAGGTGTGCATTCTGCTGGCTTCCTACAGATTTAAATGCTGACGGTATGCAATTTCTAATATTTCCTTGCTGGTATTGTTTTACTTAAGTGATATGATCCTAGATATATTTATCTGAGAGTAAACACCACTAAAAATGGATGGTAAATCTCCCCTCTCCAAGGTCATTTCAGTATTTCATCTGATTCAAAATACCAAGTTATGCCAAATCCTCTCCAAGTATTTCTTTTGATGCTTGGAAGATAGGATATCTTTCTAAAGACTGGAAATACAATGCAGACTCAATAACACTAAGATTACTTTCACACTTTGCTCAACTCTTAAACGAATACCATAGAATCCTGGCAATTTACTGCTCTCTACTTTCTCAAATTAATTCCTCCACAGAGATTTCAAATGGTTTCTAATTCAAAGCCAGGCACTGATTTTTCAAAAGAATATGCCCTTGGAACATGGTTTTCTGCAAAGTTCTGCAAGAAGTACAGATATGGGAATTGCCTTTATTTATTTCTGACTAGAGTAGGTTAATCAAATTTGGCCTGCAAAAGTCAGATTAAAAAATGCAATGGCAATAGATACATCCAGCAATATTGTACTAGTTCTCTAATGTCTAGGTGAGCTACCTGGATATAAATTTTCTTACATAAAAGTTACCTCACTTGATCTTGGTGATCTGTATTCTTTGGAGAATTTGCTTTGTTGTTTTGTTTTTGTTTTGTCCAATGGAATTTTTATTTTTCTGTCATAACAATGTATATTTTTATATATACATTGCTTATTTCCAGTTGATTGCGTGTAGAATACAGCCTGAATTTCTCACAAAAAGTGACAAACACACATATTTTTCAATGTGTTACTGTAAAATTATAATTTTATAGGTGTAATTCTATTGAATAAATGAATACATTTGAACCATTCGCATATTTCTACATGTTCTATTTGTTGCTAATTTTCAAAAAGCATATGTAGAATCTAGATCCTTTTTAGGCCATTGATATATATAGTTACTCAGAAGACCCAAATTTCTGTATATTAAAAACTAGCTGACCCGGCCACGCGTTGCTGTGGCCCAGTTTGGGGCTGTTTGAATAGGCTGG
>JANHFO010007402.1:194560-205597 GCA_032468095.1 Pareas carinatus
CCGAGCGTGCCGCGCGTGCCGCGGAGCGAGTCCGCACGCCCCCGGGGTGCTGGGAATGCTCCAAATCACCCTGCAAGGTGATCCTTTGACTTTGGAGCGTCCCGCGGAGCGATTTTGGGATGCACGGAGATCGCTCTGCGGGATGCTCCAAAGCCAAAGGATCGCCCAGCAGGCTATATTCGAGCGTTCCCGGCATCCAGCAGAGCGATCTCCCATGCTTTTTGGGAGTATTCGCTCCATAAGGCGCAGACACTTCCCCCCCCCTTTTTTTGGGGGAAAAAGCGTGTCTTATGGTGCGAAAAATACGGTAATTGAAAGAGATGAATCCAAATTTGTAGGATGGAAAAACATGATAGCCCATATCCCTGTCAGATTTCACATGAGTCAAGTTGCTCCAACATCGCCCCAGAGCTGAACATGCTCAGAAAGAAGTAATGGCTCCAGACAATGATGTCATGGGGTCATGCGCATGCTCAGAAAGAGAATAGTGGTTCCAGGCGATAATGTCACGAGCCGCAACTCATTAGTCATGACTTGTTCGGGCATTCTGTGTCTAAAAGGTTAACCATCATTGTCCTATGCAAGTGTTCCTATTGATCTGGAAGGGATGCCTGAGAAAGGTTATTTGTTTTTATCCAATTGATCCACTGGAGGATCACCAATCTCGTCTGCTTATGCACCTCTGTGCTTGGCTATTTCTTCTTTGGTTGTTGAAAAAAACCAAAACAAAATCAACCTGCAACCAATGTTTTATTTCTAACATATGATACTAGAGTTTGAATAGTGCCCTTCTGAAAAGTATTCCATGTGGTTTCTATCCTTAGTGTCATCCCTAATAGATAGATCAGATTGGGTAATTGTGTCCACAGGAAGGCTATAATTATTTCTATGGAGATTAGCCATAATAGAATAGTGCAGGTCTGGTTGTGCTGTTCATCTCCCCTTCTTACACTTCAATGAATTGGAGGTAAGGGTCTGGTTGAGCTACTTCCAAATATTTATTTTTCAAGAGTTAAAATATGCTTCAACCCCTTTTGCCTAAATAATGGCTCTTATATATTTCCATTCAGACATCTTCTATATTCTCTACAAATAGTAACCTCTGTTGATTTTTGTTTATGTTTCAATTCAGTACACCTGAAGTTATCCGAGCTCCTCAGGTTCTTCTTTTTAAGAACATTCCTTCCTTCCTACTTCTCCTCCTTTCCCAACACTTGTCCTTTTTTCTACATTTCTTCTCATGACATCCTTTGACAACCACAATCCCACCATCATGCAAGAGGAATAGGTTTCCTTGCCTGGTTTGGGGAGCGTGACAAAAAAAATTTGGGGTCAAAAGTTGTTCAAAGTAGTACACATTCGTTCAAGGGCCAGAGGAAAGCACATCACAGGTACGTGGGGGAAAACACAAAGCACAAAGATTAGCTGTTTCCAGCATTGAGAAATTCTCTTTGGAAAGGATGGAAGAGCCAAGGGAAGGACATTTTTAACTGTTCCCAGCAGTAATAAGAGATTTCTTGGAGTGTCCAACTAAGTTGGTATTATGGGTGAATTTTCCACTTCAAAGCATTCAATGTAGGATCATAACACCAATTTATCTATCAATCTGCAGCCCTAAAGTAGAAAATAGTGATTTTCTTAAGATGTGTATAACAGTTTCAAGTATTCAAACCTTCCTACAAACTCCTTCCAAAATTGTTGCAGTATGCTTGATTCCAAATCAAGAGAAGCTCCTGAGTAGTCATCAAAAGTAGCCTGATACATAATGTATTGCATTAAATCAAGTTTTCAGAATATAAATCATGGCGAATAATGATTGTTCAAAAATAGGTGCAGCTGGTGAACCAGCCAAGCTGGCAAAAAGATGATATGTCTCTATAGATCTTGGTGAAGCCCATAATATTCTCTTGCTCGTTTAGTTTTGGCTCTGACCTTTTCTTTTCTTTTTGTGTGACTTGGTGAGTATCCTGGACAAGTGAAAATCTGTAAGCATTTGTGTCTTCTCTTTTTTTTGAAGAATTTTATTCATTTATATACAAAAAACAAAAATGTGCTTACATATTTCAATCAACATCAACCAACTGGTTACATTTCAAACATCTTTTATCACATTTATTAAAACTATTTCACACTTACTCCTTCCATCCCTTCAAGCATCTATCCAGTTTTTTAAATCCATTTCCAAAAACTTCCAAATATTTTCTTGTTTTATATAACACTCTAAATTAATTACTACATAGTTTACAAATTAACAATTTAACAATTTTAAACATCTTAACCATTTAACTGATATCATATTTTTAAATATTAAATTTTAAACTGTTATATGAAATTTTTAGCCAGGCTAGTTTAATTCTTTTAATGGGTTTTAATCATTGTATGTTGGTCTTTCTCTTTTATCTCTGGCTGTACACCACCCCGAGTCCCTCGGGAGAGGGGCCATATATAAATTTATAAATAAATAAATAAATAAAATACAGAAGCATCTACCTTATACCTCACTGCTTCTTATGGTCAGTAGTTGGTGAGATGCTGAAGAGACATTGGCGCTGAAGTGTTAGTTCCAGCATGTGTCAAGAGAGAGATTAGCACTTGCTTTTTCTGTTCATTGACAGAGAGCTAGGAAGGGTGGGAGAGAGAGGTATACAGGAATTTTCTGAACTGAATCTGAAAATGTTCTGAAACTGAAAGAATATAAGTTATGTTTTAGTTTCCAAAAATAAAAGATTGTTTTGGCCCTGGGTTAGTCTTGGAGATTCTTCTTCACTTAATTAGTATTTTCTTCACTAATAAATATTAAAATACTTTTCGAGAGATGGTGCAAAACATGCTATCTTAAAAAATCTAAATAGAATTAGAATTAGAATTTATTCGCCAAGTGTGTCTGGATACACAAGGAATTTGTCTCCAGTGTACATACTCTATACTTACATACAGGCTGTAATTGACAAACAGTGATTACAATCATATGATACATTCGTAATCATAAAGTACATTTGTCGTGTCATCATGTTATAAAGTACATAATATAAATATTACATACACAATATAAATTTTATGATTTTAATTTTATATACATAATATACATTTTATGATTTTATATACATAATATAAAGTATATAATATAAATTTTCAGCAACGGTGGGGGAAAAAACCTGTCTAAAGTATCACCAGGTACATTTCTCCACAAAGTGTGATTGCCATTTTTTAAAAAATTTATGCTTTCCTAATAAATGCTTTCTTACCCTGAAATAGTTTGTCTACTTCAACCCTTTGATTCCACCTTGGAAAAAAAAAAGTGAGATCCTGTTGAGTAAGGAAAATGCAGAAGAATATAAATATCATTCAGTTGTGAAACTGGAACTAATGGCTCCCAGCCCTCTGAGTCCAATCTGAAGAAAGATATCAGCACAGTGAGCTATGGAATATGGTTTTGTTTAAATCTGTAACATACCATGAAATGCAAGTCACATGAGTGCCCTCTATGAATTCTCTAGAGATTCCTTTAACCACTTATTTAGATGTCTCAGGTATAATTAAATATGATGTTAGTAAATCTTATGGGGTCAAGTTCATCTTAAAAGTGGTTCTCTCTCTCTTTTTGCATTATTTCACTAGCTTTCAAATGACAACCACTCAACTAACTAAACTAAACCACTCAACTAAGCACAAAAAGAAGGACCTCAGAAGAAATATTGAAAGTGGTCTGCATATGGCAGGTATGATAAGCTTTATATCAAAATATATATTATTCTTTATAAATTCTTATTCTTAAAAAAGTCAGCAAAAAAACATTTAACACAATATTCTTTATAATGTTTCCACTTTCTCTTCTTAACAGAATCCACAATGGACTGAGAATCAGCGTTTCCACTAGGTAATTGACAGTCAAGCTAAAACTAAGTTAATCAAGTAAAAATAGCAAATCGGGGTGAGGGAGAGATTTTTTACTCAAACTTCCTCAAACCCCCCAAATAAGTTACTCATACCTAATTTACATATCAAAGGGTAAGGTTTGTAAATGCAAATAGAGTTAATTATGTTAGGTATCCCTGAAGAACTGCATGTTCACAAGAATAAATATCATAGATGACATGCCTATTTCCATACACGGTCCTCAAGTGTCACCCCTAGAATCAGCTCATAGGCACTTTCACACTAGGAGAAGCTTCTCTATAAAAGTATGTCACTGTACCTCATTTCTGTGCACCTGCCCCCATGGCAAACATTTTGATTTTAGGAATAAATATTTCTTCTTTCCTCACAATTGTCTGGATCACATTTTTATTTATTCTTGCACAACCCTGGCTCAAGTTGGAACCCCAAATTATTCTTCTGACAAAGGCCAGTGGCCAATAGGCATGAAAACCTTTTCCATCTAGAGGTTTTGTGGAAATAAATTTAGCTTATTTCATTAATAACAAATAATTTAAATTATTTTGTTTTAAATGAGAATTTGTCAGTTTTTATTAGCTGTCTTCAGAGGGCACTTCAATCACTGTCTGGTTTGGCACTGCAACCAAACAAGATAAACACAGACTTCAAAAAATAATTAGAATTGCTACAAACCTTCTCTCCATTGAAGAACTATACACTGCACAAGCCAAAAAGAGAGCTGTAAAAATAATTATTGACTCTTCACACCTGAACATAATCTGTTTCAACTTCTTCACTCTGGACGTCGATACAGGGGATTGCAAACCAAAACAACTAGACACGAGGAGAATTTCTTCCCCCATGCCATCAACCTGCTAAACAATTAACTTCACAACCCTGTTAAAATATCTAGTAGAAATATATCATTATTGCCCTTCTCATCTTTCCTACTACTTACTACCTATTACATATTGTCTTATTTGTATGACAATAATTCTTGTTTACATCTTAAATATATAATAGTTGTGTCCTTGAGTATTCTAGTTTGACTTGTAGAATGATTACTAATATTCTATGACTGTTCAATATAGACTGTCCCAAACATATAAAAAAATTATATGGCATTATGAATGTGTTTTGTGACATGGTTTACCATAAATGTTTTGATATGTGACATGATAAAATGCTTTGTGACATGGTTTTACTTCATAACATGATGACATGATGAATATACTTTATGATTATAAATGCACCTAATATGTACACGACATGATAATGTACTTTATGATAATGAATGTATTGTAGGATAGTAACCATTGCTTGTCAATTATAGCCCATATGTAAGTATTGAGCATTTACATTGGGAAAAAATTACTTGTGTGTCCAAACACACTTGGTCAATAAATAAATTCTATTCTATGCGTTTCACAACGCTGTTACAGGGCGGCTTCATTCCCAGGTGGGAGATTTGTTTTCAATAAGGAATTTCAAACTTTGTAAGATATTATGGCAAGTGCTTCAATTTGAATGGCAATTATGTCGAAAGGTAATGTAATGTTGTAGTTTTCTAATGTGTATAATAAAAGTTCTATATCTGCAAGCATCTATCATTGATAATCAAATGGAAGTGGGTTTTTTTCCAAATTGCCCTTGTATAATCTAACAAAACATTTAAAAAGGAAAGTCAATGTGTTCATTATATTTATATATATATAATGCCAACACACACACACAAAATATATATAAGTAGGCTAGTATACTATAGCAACTGATATAGTAGATCAAATTGAACTCATTAAAATATATGTGTCAGAGACTGTTTCTATGAGTAGCAAAAGCTGCCATGTAAAAACAAGGGAGAAAGAAGGGAAGTCCAGGATTTCATCTTCAGTTTGCAGTTTGCTTTGTTTTGTTTTTCCTTCTGTGCTTTCTGTGCTTGCTGAATCCTTCCCTTTGATTCATGTGATCAAAATGAATTCATCATCTGATTCTTGGTGGTTTGGCTTCCTTTTATTACTATATTGAGGTTCTTCTCTTGTAGTTTAAGAAATCAAAGGTTTGTTTCTCTGGATTCCTTCTGGTGACTCTCAAAAAACCAAAACATTGCTCACCTGATGTGACCGTCCATTTAAAAAAGAGGCACTGTGTGTTCCCTCCATGACCCTCCCAACCTTGTTTTGTGGACCAGCACGGATCTGCAGTATGCCAGCAACTGGACCACGCAAACAAGGCCAGCCTCATTGGCAGGATGCAGGCAGCATGCAAAGCCATGTCCCCTCCGGTCGGAGGAAGAACCTTTCTCCATAGAACTGGTCCCTGATGCCCAAAAGGTTGGAGGCCACTGTTCTATGATATGCAAACAGAAGTGCAAAAGTGTAAAAGTAGCTTTAGATTCTCAAAAAGTACAGAAATTCCACATGGATATGCTACTAAAGCAGCACTGTTTTGGTGGCCAGGAGCAACACAATTGAAAGAATTATATTTAGAACTTCTTGTTTTTGTATTTGTTTCTTACAATGACAAGAAACCATGCATCTGAAATTTGGCACTGCAATCAGAGGAAGCTTCAGGGTCTGTGTGCAAATGTGCTTGGGAAGCTGCATTTCAAAAGGAAGAAGAATGCTTCTTGAATTCTATAAGTTGAATGCAGGTAGTTCTTGACCACAACTGAGTCCCAAAATTCTGTTGTTAATTGAAACAGTTGATTGAATTTTGACCTTTTTTATCAATGTTCTTGCCAGAGTTGTTAAGTGAATCACTGCAGTGATTAAGTTAGTAACACGGCCGTTAAGTGAATCTGGCTTCCCCATTGACTTTGCTTGTCTGAGGGTTGCAAACTGTGTTTATAGCATGGTGTGCCTGTGGTTCAATATTCAGGCACACCATTAACATTCAAAAGACTGAATTTTAAATTTCTATCCTTCAAATGAACACTTGGAAGTTGGACCTGTGGACAGCATGTGTGATCTCATAGCTTCCCCTCTCAATTTTTAATAGAGTGAAGATCTGAAAGGACCAGAAATTCCTTTTCTGAATGAGATCCCAGCAAGTACAAGCAAAGCTTATGATTTTTCTGGTTCATAATGAAAACAGGATAATGCTGTCTAATCTGCAGAGATGCAATCTTCAATACGTGTATTATAGTAGAGCACCCCATAGATGTTTGTAGTGTTTTCAATTTAAAAACACATTGTAAAGAAAAAGAACCACACTGCAACCGTCTAAAGATAAAAGTGGAAACAGCAGAATATCTTCCTGATACATTTTTGAAGGAGGGGAACAACTTTGACAACACAGGAAGCTAGGAAGCATATTATTAACACTGAGAATCCTGTTTAGAGGAACTTGTCTATGATACATGCCTACAATTTAGATTTTGGAAAGAATGAAAAGAAAACCTGGAAAGCGGTTGTTGAGGCTGTACAGGACAGAATGGGAATCTTTTCACTGCCTTGCTAGAATAAGCTTGATTAAAGCTAAAAGTTATACTTTTAGAGGGTTTCCCCCACTTTGTTTTTGTGGATTTCTGTTGCCTTTTCAATATCTTTATCCTAGCGATTTATAGTCCCTCGTCATTGTTTAGGCTGGCTGGGTTGGAGGGAGCTGAAGTCAAAATATGCAGCATCCAGGTTGGGTTTTTCCTGCTAACATTGCTGCAGCCAGAGAATGAAAGTAGAATTATTATTTTTTTGCATTCTAAAATAAGAGTCTACCCTATCTCAATTTATTTATTTATTGATTGATTGATTCTTAATTTTCCAATCAAGTTTATAAGGAAAACTTTACTATATATTTTGTATGCATTGTTACTCAGAAGGAAGCTCTGTGTACCTAGCTTCAAAGGAAATTCGTCTTCTTTGCACTTAGGAAGATACCATGTTCAAAAGTATCTTCTTTAGACTTTTACATATTAAAATAGGTGCAAGATAGTTAATATTCTTAACAAGAAACCTATATTGTCAAATACATTATTTAATCAGAACAATTTAATAAATTAGTATGTAATTTAAAGGGAATAACAAAACCTCTCAGGTGGCACACTAATTATGGACTTACATTTCACTGATCAAGAATAATTGGATTATGAATCTGGCCAGAAATAAGAGATCTATTTTCAGGGTCATTGGATTTATCTATCTACAAATGAGAATGTCTTTTAGTTTGCATATCTAAACTACCTTTCACTCCAGAAGTCTGAAAATATTCAGTTGGCTAATTTGCAAAAGAGAGCCAAGTTAGGCTTTTCTTGCAAATATTCCTGCAGGCAGTGAATGAAAAGAGTCCTAAGAGTCTTTTGGTACTTCTTCCATACTGTAAAATTGTTTTCCTTTATGCAGTGTCTATTTTTCCAAAAGGAAAATCATGATTTGCTTAAACCCTATGTCCATTCCAATTTGTTATTCTTTGTAAATAGAAACCTCTATAATAATTTTATTACACACAAAGGCAAAACATTAATACAAACCAAGAAAATACAAAAAAGAAAGATCTGTTTTACTTTTTTTAAATCACATTTAAAATTCCATAATTCTTGATAGATTTAGTGGATCTATTGGTGTATAGGTAAACCAATTCCCTTCATATTATAAAAGAAAGCTTCACATTTTTAGAGTAGGATGCATGGGAATCACAAAATGCATCAAATGTCATGGATGCATACAACTTTATGTTCACTACTCTCCATTTATTAAACTAGTTACAAATTAATACAGAGGGTTTCTAGCGTATTCTGTATGAGCCAAATATATAAAATGAGCAAACAGTGTAATTACATGACATATATCTCTCTTTTTCTTTTTAAAAGCTACATGAACAAACAAAAAACTCATTCCTGATCAGTTGTCTAGAGCACATTACATTTCCTATCCTGCTCTGCTGCAGCCAGACATTGGTTTAAATTAATGGTATGCAAAAGCACAATAAAAAGTGTCAGTGCGTCAGAACAAATAAGTAGAGCAGTCTACATTTTTTTGTGAGCTCAAAGGTCTGAAATTCCAGTGCCTAGTGAATACATTTGATCCACTATTTGGGACAGATAATATTTCAGTAAGGTCCATAATCGTAACCTGAAAATATATATAAGAAATGTGTCACAGGTTTAAATTTACAAGGTTCTCTAAGATGGATTTCATATTCCTTCCAGTGTAGTATAGTTGGCGATAGTGATGAATTTGATAAGAGTCATTTTTCTCACGTCAAAAATTTCTCATATGAAAAATATTTGCTTTTGAGTGATATGACTAGGTGAAAATCTGTATTTGACAGTTTTCTATCAAAGAGACAACGATGCTAGAGTGCATGTACTTAAGAACTTATGTTGGGAAACTTTCAGTAAGAAAAATGACATGCAGTAGTTCTGCCCTTTAAAATAATGTTTCTTGGGGAATTTACTTGGATAATTATACTATTAGATAAATATGTAAACAAAAACTCTGTATGATAGAGACAGTTATACAAAGCATATGCAACCATTTTAAATGGCATTTTAAAAAGTCAGTGTGTAAAACAGTACAGCCCAGAATTATACTACTACTTAAAACAGACAGCAAAACTGACCAGATTGATGTTGATGTGTACACCCAATGTTTTTAGGAACAAAAAAATCCTTAAAAATTAGTTTACTTTTTTCCTTCAAGTGAGGAGGCATAGATTCTTTATCTGTACTTGCAAAGAGAAGAGTTGCTACAGCCCAACTCACTCATCTACTGGAATTACATCTTCTAAATTCCAGCGGTTACGTCAAAATTTTAAACATACTTACAAATCGAATTTATTGTGAGGTACATGAGGACTGTAACATGAGGAGACCCTTTGCTATAAATGCTATCCTGAACGTATTCAAAAACACAGTAGATTGGTTGTAAAAATGGAAGCCAATTTTTACTGTGTCTTTTGCTGTGTCTTCTTTGGCAAACGAATATAAAAGCTATGAGTTTTTCTGTGCTTATAGCGAGGCAGGTGATACGTCGATAAAAGGAAGACTGCATTACTAGAAAGACAAAAGGCAGGCTGTCATGGACAGAACACAAGACAGGTTGAAAAATGAGTTTTCTAAGCTTGCATCTTGTAGATGCTTCATTACCAAAATATATTCTCCACTGTTATAAGTCAAAAATGTCATTAGAGGTGCTCCCAATCTTCTTTTTTTCTCCAATAGCCATTTCCTCATCCAGGGTATGCAATTATTACATTTCATGTTTCACATTCTAAAAGTACCCTTTTCAAAAGTGTTTTTGTAACTGATAGCTTGATTGAAGGTGTTTTTTAAAAAAATAAATAAAAGAAAACTATTTAAAACACTTCCACACAAATAATTAATAAGAATGCTGTGACCTGGAAGACTTTTCAAAATGACCCAAGTTTAGTTTTCTATATCTACCCATATCATTTTGAAAAATTACTTTAACCCTCTGCTATTTAAGCTGGATTGGCAATGCAAGGAAAGCTGAAGGAAGGCTGATTTTTTTTCAGCATGTTGTGTGTGTTATTTTAAAAAATTGGATTCATTTTCTTGTACAAAATCAAAACCACTCAGAAGCTTGTTTCAATTCGAGCACTTCCTCTGCAGATTCTTTAACATGCAGCAGAAAGATGCTATTTAATTTCACACTCAGCTAATCCTTTAATTATTTTTTTTCACACAGAACAGAAAAGTCTATCAGTTTCATAATAAAATAAAAATTAAAAAGTTAGATTGTTATTTTGAACTTTGGACTGCCTTCTTTTCCCCCTTCCCTGTAGCCCCAGCCCCCAGCCCCAACTGGGAACATAATTAGATATCAGCGTTGATGGTTAGTGATAAATCATCCCTTGAGGTTATTCTTTCATTATTGCATCACTTGCAGTGGAAATGAATCAGC
Source organism: Pareas carinatus (assembly GCA_032468095.1). Lineage (NCBI taxonomy): Eukaryota > Metazoa > Chordata > Lepidosauria > Squamata > Pareidae > Pareas > Pareas carinatus. Next base: position 205,297 of record JANHFO010007402.1, read on the forward strand.
AGGACTGGATATACTTTTTCACTCATCAACAGATTTTTTTCCCTCCAGCTTCTAATAAATGGGCTTTCGGGCATAAAGATATTATGCACTTTTCACTTAAGAGTTAGAATAAAGAAGTAACATTTATTTGATGGTAAACTAAACGGTAGTTTAGTATACAGTATACTGTATGGTGCTGAGGCCATAGAAACTAGCCATATTATTGGAAAGGACCAAGAGTGGAGACTTATTTATTTATTTATTTATTTATTTATTTATTTATTTATTTATTTATTTATTTATTTATTTATTTATTTATTTA
>JANHFO010007402.1:212657-232541 GCA_032468095.1 Pareas carinatus
TAAAAACATAAATATGAAATCTTTTTTATTATTCAACTCAAGTTATGGGTGAATGGACCATTTTACAATAATATTACATTTTAAATCCAAAACTATAAAAAGATGCTTAATGTAATTTAAATGTGTTTTTGAATTACTGATGGAAATATTTCTTTGCAGATTTTTTCTTTATTCCAGTCTCATACACACACTGTCTCACTAAATTCTGGTAAATATATTTTTACAAACACATTAGGTGAGTAATTGCTAATCATGTAATTTTCAAAACAACAGTTATTTATGTTTGGAATTTCAAGACCTTTCCTTGATTTACAGTTTCAGTAGAATGAATTGTTGTTCTTTCAAAGCATTGTGAAGAGAGAATAAGTGTATAGTTAACATCTCAATAATATTCACAGAAGAATCCATAGTATGTAAAAATTGATTGTACTTATTGCTGCCTCCCAAGCATATCGTTTGTTGACCTCTACTTGTGCGCATAGCACATTCTTTCAACGACACCTCCAGAAATTGCATTTCAATATACAAATGGGGGACTGAAGGCAGTATTTTTGAGATTATTGCCACATCACCCACAAACGTTTGATTTTAGACAGTTCTACTGCCTATGACATAATTTAAAGAAGTAGAACATATGTTACGAGTGTTAGAATTTTGAATATGAAACAGTAAGAATGGAATGCATATTTCTTAGCAAAATTTAGGAGCCATCAATATTTTTTGGAATACAGATAGGATACATCTTCTTCTTGACCTTTAAAACCATCCACAAGCTTCTAACCAATGTCCATGTCTATTAAGTGTCTTTTTTTTGTCCCCCTGCATAAGAACATAAAACAAGTTCTATAAAGATCATGATGTGTATTTTGTGATTATGGAACACTTAAGTCAGATTACTAAGTAAGTACCTGTAGGAAAAATAAGTGTCGACAAAGCCCTCATTTTGGCTTGACAAAATTATTTAAAATTAATCACTCAGAGGGTTAACGTATGCTTTAATTACACAGCTCCTACCTCAATTGATGAAAACATTCATTGCTGTTATTCCCCATTTGAAAATTATATATATATTTATATTTATATGTATATCTCAAAATAGCCTTAACCCTTTGAGGATCATATTAGCAGCAAATCACAATCTAGACTAGGCTCCCCCAATCTGGTACTCTTCAAATGTGAGATGGGAATGCTTAAAAATTCTTGAAGGACAGTCCCACCACATCTATGAGTGTCAGGGTGCAGAAGGCTAGTCTAGATAGAAAACAAAGACCATCTCAATCATATAGGAAACTATTGTTATAAAGATACCATAAAACCCCTTTCTGGCATCTTTGTCAAGCAACTGATACAGACAAAAATCAAATGGAAAAATTGCACATGGTTTCAAGAATTGTTGTCAAAATCTCAAAGGGTTAAGCCAAGACTTTCAAGAGAAGTGATGTATTAAAAGGGTGAATTGGGTGAGCGAACAGTCTCAGATGAACTTGGTGAATAGTCTTCTGACTCAGAGTTGACTTCAGGAGGTGGTGGCTGTGGCTTAAAACGTCCCCTCACATCCGGGTTGCGTCTTCGTCGGAAAACCTGCCTCTCCTTATCAAGAGCGGTGGTCTGGCAGGGGCATAAAATGAGAATAGATGAGATTAGGCTGTGCATGAAATAGCAAAACTGACTCTCATTTTTCCTCTTTTTCAAAGCAAACCTCAACCCAGGTCAAATTAACCTCACCCCACCATCCGCAACCACCAGGTTTGGCTAGTTTTGCAAGCTTTAATCCATTACATGACTCAATTCATATCAAAGTGCATAATCCAACCTATAAAGAGGCAGTGTGATCTCATCAAGCATGTACAGTATGAGTGCATGTCTCTGTATGGATGCCATATGTTAGACTTCTGGAAGCTATTAATTTTTTTTTTGAATAATAGGTTCAAGTTTCAGACAAAATGCAGACTAACCTGTTTTTTTCCAAATAAGGACTCAGTTCTGAATAGAAATTCAATGCAATTTAATCAAATGATAGAAATAAATATTTGCCAATGTTCAAAATAGTGAAAGTATTCATAAAAAAATGCTACTACGGATATTGGATTTTGATAGAATAATCAGACAAGAGAGAGAGATATTCTCAACAAGCTTACTTCTCTCATTGGTCTCAATACTCACAGCTCCTCTTTCTCCTTTAACTCAGGCACTTGCTCACACACGTATTGCAAAAGAACACAGACCGTTTCTCCTTCCCATAAGTTTCTACTAAGCTTTCCTGTTGCTTTTTTATACCTTTTCCAGCCGATCAAGCCACTCTCTCCATTCTCTATATCTCATATTGGTTGTGTCTCAGTGTGAATTAAATTGTCACCAAATTCTAATGGGAGCTGGATTTTCTTGTACAATAAGCTTAGTAGATAAATAAATAATAAATAATAATTTTTTATTTCTATCCCGCCCTTCTCCCGAAGGACTCAGGGCGGCTTACAGGCAAATAAAAACATATACAACATAAGACGTTTTCTAGATTATTCCACTAGATTCTCCTCACCACTACTGGTTCCTATTTAAACATACATAGAGAGAGACTTTTGGAGAGACTTAAACCATATCTACGGAAATTCAAGTGATTATTTAATAACCTGATGCAATGTTGACCCTAATAAGCATGTTTTTAATTTTCAGAGTCAGTTCAAATTTTGCTAGCGTGGGATGTCTTTTCACATTATGAAAATTTCCTGCAGTTCATGGGAAATGGGACTGAGAGTTAGCCTGTAAACTATAAATACTCTATAATAAACAAGGTTCAAAACTACTGAAAAAGCCCAATAAAGCTAAGTGTTATCAGAAATGTTGGAAAGACAATTTTGTTGGGCTGGTATAACTAATAGTTTATTATACTTCAAAAAATATATCAATTCTTCTTGACACATTCACAACTGATTTCGCTGGAAATCTACCAATTAGAAATATAGTTATACCCTGAGCATTTTTGAGAACAAGATGAAAACTAAATCTATCAGGCTAATGCAGATGAAGTATTATAGGAATCCGTGTTTTAAAATAATGCAATCTGGGTCCCAAAACGTAATAAAGGCAGGAGATTGGCAAAGTTTATAAAGCAAATGGATTCAGTTAAGCTCAATTGTTCCGCTAATAGTTTTATAGTTGGGATATTTAAAGGACTGATACAAAGTGGCAATAAAATTTCATCTTTGGATCTTGGGGGGAAAAAGACAATCATTTAAAATAAGAAAACTAAACTCCAACTGCTATCACTTGCCAAAGGTTCTTTGTTTACAGTTAGTCCTTGGAAAAGGCCTAAACGGTTTTCAAAATTGTGCTTTAAAATCAACTTTATGATTATATTTTAATAGAAAGCAGAAGACATTTGGAATCATATTCACATTACATAGATAGAATTTACAGTATATAATTCTCTGTAACAAATGGAGAGAATGGCATACATTACAATTCTATAACATACAGATTTGCATTTAAAATATTTCTGTGCACAAAAGGAGTTCATTTAAAGACTGACTCACATCACATCATTTTTATATTAATCCCAGATTCGTGAAAAATTCTTTCTTTAGGCAGGAAAGTCTAAATTAAAAGCTCCACTACTATCCAGAATAATATTCTCCTGGTGCAAGGATGAGCAGCTTTCTATTGATTGTAAGGATAAATTAAGATTATTATTTAAATCAAAATCTTTCGATCTTACATCTAATTCAAACCTACACTCTTCTAACTATCCAGATCAGTAAAGAACCTATGAGAACTATAACAAATCCATAATGCTGTAGTATATTAGTACTAATATGTTTGAAAAAACCCGACTCTGGTTCCTCTTTAGCATTATTTTTACTTAGGAAGAGGAGGAGGAGGAGGAGGAGGAGGAGGAGGCAGAGGTGGTGGAGGTGGTGGAGGTGGTGATGGTGGAGGAAGAGAAGGAGGAGGAGGAGGAGGAGGTAGAGGTGGTGGAGGTGGTGATGATGGAGGAAGAGAAGGAGGAGGAGGAGGAGTTTTCTACCTTCTAGGACAAAGGCTGGGATGGTAGATAATATGAAGTTGTGTATGATGGGCTGGGAAATGTTAGAAGAGAAGGCACTATTAGCTTAAAAGATTGTTTATTCCTGTATAAATCTTAATAAACTCAGTTGAAAGTTAGACCCTGTATTGACCCATTATATAAGTTACAGCCTTCCGTGGAAGTAAGTTATTGAAGTAGATGATGAAACTTGAGATCCTCCCCCTATCTTTCTATCTTTGCAAATCGTACTTCTTTCAAAGAGGTACATACACCATTTCATATATTGTCATTTATCTTCTCATCCAGTTTGAGGGTGGATTTTTTTCACCCTTTCTCTTCCCTAAGACATATTTACTCTTTTTTCATATATTTGTTTTTGCAACTTTACCTTTATTCATTTTGTCTTACATAACAAATATACTTCAACATTCTTACTTTATACTGGTAATTCATGTTTTCAATCTGCATTCATTTAGCAGATTTATCCTTATTTCTCCATTTTTTAAACTCATACTTAAGTACTCACTTCTGATGGTATCCATTTTTTATCCTGACCTATCCAACTCTCACTTCTGCACAATAACACAGCATCTTATCTACAGCCATTTCTGTTTTTATCAACCAGCACTCGGGCCTTGCAACAATTCATATCATTGAAACATGTTTTTTTTCTGCAAGCATCTGGATATTTCATTATTCTCCCATCTTTTTCTACATTCTACCAACATACACATCATTCTACAATACAAATTCATTTACTCTAGTTTTTCTATAATTTATGAATAATTGCTCTATTTTCCTATTAAGTACATTATTGGTCTTTGATTCTTTAGTGACCATTCTCTTCATGGAACCATAAAAGCTACTATTTTCTGTAAAACATTCAAGTTCTCAGTCAACAACACAGTGTTGTATAAATGCAAAGTATACCCCTATTCTTATCCTCCAGTGACTGTATCTTCAATGTAATCGAGAGTAATCCTTATATGATTATCCATGAATATATTTAACAAGTCAAATGGCCTCATACATCCTTGTCAAGATGGTAAAAAAAAACTAATTACTAACATGGATAGAAACTGAGGAAAGGAAGACTAGATTTAATTACATATTCTGTCAGGTGACCTAATGGGCATGAGTGGAACTAGGCTATGAATGCCATTTGTGACACTAGTCTAGATTAAAATCTAAATGAATCTAAGCAGATTTTCCTATGAGTCAGTCATACACTAAAAATGTACTGAAAGACCTGACATGCTAAACAATTGCATTTCTTTCACAGAATTGCTGTGTATTTCAAGAAAAAAATAGAGAACTACCAATTCCAAGTAACAATTCATGTGGGAAATGTTTGCAAAGACAACTAAGAACATCTATTGATGTTCTCCAGCACCTAAGTGACTTTGGTTGCTCTTGAAAATAATAAGCAGGGTCAGATCTGGTCATAACTAGATATGACCACCCATAAATCCCAGGTCTTGAAGAAGGTCTGTTCCATTATTGTGAGAATATTCCTATACGCATCATAAATTGCAGTTGACTTTTTTAAAAAACTTGCTCGAGGTAACACTTCCACAGTAAACAGAATATATTATTTTAGAAAGATTTTCAACAGCTAATTGGTATCAAGCACTATTTCTTATAGTTTTATCAAATTGTAAATCCCTGGCTTCAAGTGTAAGAATAATTGAACTTCTCAGTAAAAGACAGGAAATAAATCTAACTAACAAATGAATAATAGCCTCCTACAGTCGTTTGGAGTTGGGAGGCTACAATACATCTAATAAATAAACAATACCTTTTTTGCCCCATGCATGTCTCCATGTCAATTAACACCAACTGACCTACAGTTGTATCTCAGTACTCGACTGCCTCAAAACTTACTGAATTGGGTACTTGAGGAATTTTAAAATGAAAATGTCCCGGTAAACTCATTGTTTGTTTGTTTGTTTAGTATTTGATGCACTGTGATAGAAAGATAGGGGGGATAGGCAGAAAGTCACTGCAAAAGGAAGTAGAGGAGGTCAGATAGGAAATTAGCCATGCTGGGAAGGTTGCTCACATAGGAAAAGGGACAGCTACGAAGTCCTTCCTGGCCGAAATAGAGGGTCATGTGGTAAGTCTTGTAGTCTGTTTAGTACTCATTTTTTTAGTACTCATTTTGCCTCTTGGAACCCATTAATGACAAGGACTGAGGTACCACTGTATTCCAAATTCCAGCAGTATGTCAGATCATATTGACATAAGCAAGATAATAGAGTTTGATTAATTAGTTAGAATACAAGATACTGTATATAAGACCATAGACAAAGATGAGTTCATGAAACTTTCACACTCAAATCTATTTAATGTTATTCAGTTCTACTAATGTTAAGTTCCAAACATACTTTATCATTGTCTCTATCAGCATAAAATTGAATCGCAGTTTTCTCACTATTATTCTTTCCTTTTTTCTTTTGAAAGAAGCAATGTTTCCATTTAAATTCTGGCAGGATATAAAGCTAAGATTTTCTTCCACTTCATTTCATCATATTCATATCTTTCAAATGAGGAACTTAAGGACACTCTAGCTTCAAAGGTTGAAGCTCAACATAATATCTTCATAATCTTATTATGATTATACCAACTACTAGCCCTATTATAATTCTTTCATTATAAATTAATCAATCCAAATGTTGTTATATAATGAACAAACGATTATGCTTCTCTATAGATTCCCTTACTATATTATTTTTATTAGACATTTGATGATATCAATGAATAAAATACACTTGCAAGGACTGAATTTTTTAAAAAAGTGTTCACTCGTTTCTAATATGTTTCCCTCCCAAAATCAAGACACTAGAATATCCAAGTTAAATTAAGATTTATATGTTAAATATGTTAAAAAGGATCATGAAATGATTAAATATGCTGGCTGAGAAATTTTGGGAGTTGAAGTCCACTCATCTTAAAGCTGCTGAAGTTGAGATCTGATCTGTATCAACAGCAAGTTGCAGGAAATACGTGAATGATTTTAACAATACCTTAGGCTGTTTTTCTCTAGAGGACCTTACTTTTTCTTTCTTAATGCCATTCATTTACTCTTTTTAAAAACTTGCTTCATCTATCTTTATGCTTTAGAAAAATGATAACTCCCGGTGTAACATTATTTCTGCTGTTGTTTATTATAATTTGCATGCTAGTTTCCATTACTGAAGTTAAAAACAATTTATAATATATCATTTAAATGTAATAACATGAGCTATACTGTATATATATTTTATATTATGAATCAATCAAAATTCAATTATGGCCCAAGATAGACCACAATAAAAAGATCAACATGCAATACAAATGAAATTTAAAAATAGCAAGAAAATCCTAAAACAATTAGCACTTAAAAATTAATAGCATGAGAGAGGAACAAGATAACTTCTATAGCTATTGATAAGAGTTTGAAACCTTCTTAGAGATTTCTGAAGGGTGATCACTCAGGAGAAGTGTAACAGCCTTCTGTCCTCAAAGGCAATTATAATTGTTAACAATTGGAAATATTAAACTTGATGGCAATCTATAATGGACATTTTAATAGCACATGTGAGAAAGATTCTATCTCTCTCAGTCTGAATTTTTAAAAAATGACTCTCTTATGGGAGGCTTATATTAGTTGTTGCCCTAATAAGGCACCAATTTGGCCAAAATAAATAATCTCCTTTGTGGCACATATCAAATATTAACGAAATATCTAGTGATAGTCCAGGGAGGAGGAACGATTGTGCTAGAGAACGGAATACTTTGATCCTGTCGTTTTGGATATCTAAGTCCCAAATCCTCTGCTTTACTTCAGTCAGGGTTTTACCTAGTATATAAACAATAATATAAATTATATAAACTATATTACTATTTATGATAGAGACCTTTTCTATAATAGCAAAAAAGCATGTCCTACAACAAAACGTACACATACACCATATATGAACACTCAGAGACAAATACATACACATGAATAAACATATTGCCTAAAAAAGAAGAGGCAAAAAGCTATAACAGTACAGTATTTCTAAGCAGTTTGATTCTGATGTCTCCATCAGGAATTTGCATGTACCTATCAAATAGTATAATGAATGAGAATAATAATAATTTCAATAGAGAGTAATAATCTGTTGAATTGAATTGAGGTTCTTTTAGGAAGAAAATCTTGTCAGCCTAAACAGGTCATTGGATCAAAGCATGAGTAAAAATTTCACAAAGCTTTATATTTCAATGGAAATCGCAATGACAAACAACAAATGGTAATCACAAATACAAAAACCAGTATCGTTAATCAGTTCTGGAGTGAAAAAAGCTTCTCAATTACAAAATATTATAACACTTAGAAAAAAACTGTTAATATACTGTAAATTTTAACTTAAGGTTCAATTATCTTATTGCTTTGTATTCTGAGGAGAGTTAACTACTTGGTGATAAACATTTAGCTCTACAAATGCATATATTATGTATTTAACACACTAAAGACAAGATAGATTCCAGATAGCAGGATTGTGGAAAATTCTGCATGACATCAAATAAAGAGAGTCTCAGTTAAAATGCAGTACAGTGTTGGATTAGATGGTTGAAAGATTGGACTGAGCATAAATCACCACTTATGACCAGTATAGAAATGAAGGATAGAGTAGATTTAATTCAGAATGAATCAAGCTTGAAAATTTGTATACATTTACTAACTACAGGCATGAATTCTACCTGACACTGATGTCATATGATTCCTACATGATAAACAATCTTTTATTAATATGAAACATGCATGAGAATAACAGTTCTCACAGAACAGTACCAATTATTGTGATCTATATGTACAGTGCGGCCTATTAAATGCCAGTTTTCCAGTATATATGTATATATTGGAAATCCATTGGTCAAGCCCATACATATACAGTAATCTGTAAATGGAGTGAAAATCCAACATATACAACCTCCATGCCATGTACAGTCTTCATATTAATTACTTTAATAGTTCTTCCTATTTATAATTTTATAGTATTTTGAGCTACATACAATATATGGCCAAGATGGATGCCAATTCTTAAATGTTATCTTTTCATTTTTAACTGATCTTATAAGATAGGTTTCATAACTCTTCTAAAGCAATAGACAGCATATATTATATATTAATACATTTATTCATATCTCATATACTTTTGAAAGCATTGTCTATGATACTATTAATATATACCAGTTGACAGAGATTCAGCTACTACCATAAGTGAAAGTTGGAAAGTTTGAGATGAAGGTATTTAAAAACTGATACAATTTTAGGACTTTTGTACCTGCTCCCCAAAGCAAGGAACTACAAGAGACATCACTATCAGGAAACCCCTCCAAACAATGTTTTCTAACATTATGATTATGCATCTTTTTGCATTTTAAATACACAGTATTCTAAGTAGACAATTTCAGTTAGTAGCAGGGATAAAATCATTTTCAATCAACATATTGTGTCTTAATTAGTGAGACTGGAATATTTAATTCATCTGTGTGAATTCACACCTAAATATTCCTTCTGATATAAAACTGTTATTCCAATTTATTCTTTAAAATGTGGGACACTTAGTAGCACGCAACATGTGATCATTCCATATGTGTATAGGATGTCATAAAGCAAAATTTTAAATCAAAGTTACCATAAATATAGTAATTTCTATTACTTTTATTTGGTATTACCAGCGGTTTTAATAGGCATGTAAACATTTTCCAGTCTAGAATTTTCCAAACATGGGGGCATAATAAATTCCTAATACTTGTAATTAGATAAATGCTGATTAAAAATGTAAAATACCCTGACATATAGATACGACTTTGAATAGAATAGAACAGAAATTGAATATATACTTCAAGAACGCATCCATTGAAATGTTTTCTTCCTGTAAAGATCAACTTCTGGACCTGAGAAAGGTAATTTTCTGAATTACTCATTGCAACCTAATCTAGATATTTTAATTAAAATACGTAGAGGGAATATTTAGTTTACTGTAAATGCTTGCATTGACTACTGCCACAATCTTGTTAATAAAAGTTAGATCTGCACAATCTGGACAAGCCTTCTGCAGCACTGAAAGCAATTCCTTGAATGTAAATATATTTGTCAATATTCAGTTCATCCTTTAAAAAGCTACAAAAACTCATCTTTATAAAGTTACCAAAATATATAAAAATTGAATATCAATAAACATCATATACAATCGGATCAGACATTTTAGATACTGTATTCATCTTTGTAGTAAAATTATGCATCATTGCAAATAATACCTATTTTCAATTGAACAGGAATTCTTAGTCATAATCCAGCAACATAATATAAGGTGATGTACTATAGAGAGATAGATTCATGCAATATCATTTTTATCTACTTCTTTTAAAGCAGAGTAACAAAAATGTGCACACTTTGAAAACACAAGCTAACCAGAGCATATACAATGCATTATATTCCATTGAACAAGGTAAAGCCTCTCAATACTATGTTATGTCAATGCATTGTTCATTCTAAGATAAGAATTGCAGTTGGGTAAGGGAAATTTAAAATGACAGTATATAATTTTGTAACTCAGAGAGAAAAAACAAATATAAATGTTGATCTACATGTATTGCTATCCTGTTGCCATTTCATAGGTAGAAAAAGAAAGAGCACAGGATATTAAATGCCTTAAAAGCTGTTAACGTAAAATAAAATATTGCTTGGACATTTCGTTTTTCTGTATACACTGTCCTTTTAACTACAGAGAGCACTCGATACTGAGCATGTGCAATGAAGGAAAAGCAATGTCAGTATGAAAAATGAGCGAAGAACGGGAATGAGGGGTGTGGCATCTCAACCAAGATTCAAATGAAACTGATAAAGCAGCATATGGACTGGGCAACAGATAAAAAAAACATGTTTATTCACTGAGGTAACTGGTTAATGGAGACTGCCAGCACGTTGCCATGGAAACACTGACTGTTGGCGCTGTACCATCTCATACCTTATCCAATACATTCCTGGTTGTTGGTAGTAGTCCAAAGACCCTGATCTCTTGATGGTAAACCCGTGGTCCAGCTGAGCAGAGAGAAATGGGCAACTCAGTGGATCGGTATTGTGCTCGAGAATTAAGACCTCCAGACCAAAACTGTCCCTTATTTAGAACATATTTATTTTTCAGTTGCACAAGGTAGTAGTACTCTAACATTTTAAAAAAATAAATTAAATGTAAAAACTACATATTGGAAATGGGAAAAAAGAGAAAATAAACAAATAATGAAGAAAACCCTAGACCAAATAATTTATCTAGCTAAATTAGAATCTTGCTTATTAATTACTACATGGTGCGCGTATTTCAACTTGGAACAGTAATTGGTTTGAAGATAAACAAAATAGGGCTACAGAAGGCATCATGTAAGGTTTTCCCATTTTATAATAAGGCTTTTTTTGCGCAGTTTTTGTTTTCAGTACTTCATGGTTTTTTTATAAATCACAAGTGTCATCTCTATAACCAAATAATTAGATTTTCACAGATCAAAACCACACTGCTTCATATTGATAAAAATGTATAAATGTGAAAAGATAACATGTTGACATTCCTATCAATCTGCTACTGGTTTGAAAAAAGAAACTTTGATCTAGGATATAAAGGAAAATCCTAGATAACTGTGTATTACTACTGTCTAAATTTTAATCTTAAAATGTATAAGTTTGCATTACTAAACCCTTGTATCAGAATTCAAAGCATAGACATAATTTATTAATTTCAGAAGAGGATGTTTCTTGAAACTCAAGGAAAGAGAAATTATTCCATTTAATCTCACTCCTGAGATTCTAACAAAGGGAGATTTTATTCTTTTTTAAGCAATACTTTCTATTGTGTGTAGCAGGGCACCACATAATAAGTAATTAAATGTTATTTTAGTATAGGTAGTTCTTCTGAAACAGAAAAGAGAACAAGGCATATTATACAGTTTAATACTGGGAAAGGCTTTAGCATTTAAATATACATCCAGAAAAGAGAATAAAGATATATTCCTTTTGTGTTTATGTGTGCTTTGTTAGAAGTATAATATAGTGACATAAGGACAGAAGTTTACAATTTAAATTACAAGAGCAGCTTGAAACAGCTCCAAAAAAATCAGTTATTTAGTTGTTGCAATATGCATCCTGATTTTGAATCCAGATCATAAAGAAAATATTATTTATTTTCTTTCATCAACTTTTTTCTTATGCAGAATACTTTAAAACATTCCAAATGATTGAAGACTTCCAGCTAAAATGATGAAGGTCTTATATTATATCTAGTACTATATCCAAGATCTACTGCTGCCATCTATTGTTGTATGAGGGCAATGCACTAATAATATTGAACAGCCAATGTCTAGGAATTTCAAAACAAAATATTTTATTAAATTATAATTACTTAAATGGAGAAAAATATTGGCTTAGGTATTTTACATCCCTTTTTTAACAGTCAAAACCCAGCATTTTAAGAACTCAAAATCATAGCACTAATTAAATTATAAATAATACATAGTGGAAAGTAAAAAAAAATCAAATAAATTCTTTGTTCAAATTAGGTTCAGGTGCCAATGAAAAGTGCAATTCGCAAGCTACTTAAGGCTGCAGAATTGGGGTAGCTCACAGACATAAGCCCTTTGCACCCGAGTTGCATTCAGTGTAAGGTATCTAGCAAAGAAAGAAGAGTAAGATACATTTGTTCCATCACAACTGTAGAGTCCTTTTGGACAGTGGATCATCTGAGATCATGGTAATCCCAGCAGAACATGTGTTTCTATGTGTGACAGAGAAAGAGAGAAAGAGAAACAGCAGACAGACAGACAGACAGACAGTTTTCTACCTTCATTTAGCTTACATCATAGATTCTGTGTATTTCCTACATTTCCTACAAGAAAAAAAGAGAGGAATGGGAAATGTCTTCTACAACTACTCCAGCAGTATCTTTTGTTGCTGGCAATTACATCAGTCTGATAGGACCGAGTGCTGACAGCATAATGTACCTATTTTTTTACCTACTTAAGTGAAGACATTTCCCTTTGTGATATAAGGAACAGGAGAGCTGGTGGACAGTTCCTAAGTACTCAAAAGGTTTATCTGAAGGGACTTGTGATAGAAAAGATGCTCACTGAGTGTTAAGCTGTACCTTGACTTGTGCAAACGATGTCTGTCTCTTGGATTCTTTTCTCAAAAGTTATATGAACAGAGGTTCCTAGCCCTCAACGATGCACTGATTCAAGAATGAAAGTCTAATGAGCAGTTATTGTGAGCTCTTAAACTCCCTTATTTTTACTGATAGGAAGGATCACATGGTTGAATGTATAATTTATTAGCTAAAGACCAATTCAATTCACTGATTAATTGGTGTACATAATTAATAGAGCTTTGGTTTTTAATTGTACTATATTGATTTGTGTAGACCCTAATGTATGGAAAGAAAGTTTTGGACATCGTGATGGATCAGAATAAGATCCCTCTAAATCTCAAATTATGTGTTTCATAGTGACCAGTTCAGGAAGCTCAGATATTTGGACAATTACAGTCTCCTATCCTGGGCTTAGTATTTGTGAAGGAATGTGGTCCAAATTTCCAGGAGGCAGAGCATTCCAGAGGAGCAAAAGACAACACATTTTAGAGTAGTCTGCTTTAGTTAGGTTCCAAAATCCAAGACTAACATATTGAGATTCTTCTAAGCAGTTTCCTTTATTGTTCCTCACCTATAGATAAAAATCTTGCCAAACTAAAGCAGACTACTTGCACCACAAAACATATATTCTGAGAACTATTAACTTGACTTTTCCTCCTCTGAAACGTACTCTCTCCTTCTGGGAATTCAGTCTATATTTCACCACACTGTTCCACTTCAAGACCACCAGAAAATTCCAGACCTGTAGAGAAGATCTGTAGGTAAATGTGTTATGTGTCTGCATACATGCTCACATTTCTGTTTTTAAAGAATGTTCATGGTTGTGTGCATGAACTGAATTTTGCTCAATTCAGAAGGGTTAGGGTATAAATAAGACCTAACCGGAAAATAAACCCTAATGCATCTTATTAATATTGGTACTTTTTGGGAAAACACAGTATGATACTATGAATATCTTTAGATTTATGTCCATGTACCCTTTGACTTTTGGTTCTAGGAAGATTCTACCCATCCAGTTAGTCCAAAGGCTTTTTTAAAATTGTACTTGGGTTTAATCGTATTTGAATTTATGAGTCAATATGTGATTTTTTGACATTTACGTACTGCTTCATCATTTTGTTAGGATCAAAATTTTAAAATGGAATGCTATTGTGGAAGCCAGTGATGCAATATTTGTTCACTCTGATGTAGATTCCACTGAGTTCATAAATATGTGCAGGAGTTCACTCTTAATCAAATAAGATTTGATTGGACAGAAGTGTGATATAATGTAAACGTAAAAGCTATGATTTACACTAGTTTTACTTTATTTTTTGGAACATTTAGCTTTTCTTTAAAACCACTGTCAAAATGTTACTTACATTTAAATTGATATTTTTATTAATATATAATTTATTATTCTTTTAAAGTTATTCAGTCAATCAAACCAACAGAACAATTGCAGGTTCTGATATTTAACTATATGCACCACTGGATTATTAGCTTTATTGTCTTTGAAAATTTTTTGATGCGGGAGCCAGATATTATTCTATGCCGTTCAAATCATCTACCGGAGATTGAACTCATGGACCTTCAAACTTTAAATGACTATATACAGCGCAGTAGCTTTAAAAGCTATCTTGGTCTAGGTATTAGATATTTGCAGAAAGGGATATAGAGAGGATCTCAGAATGGTATATACCAGTGGGCCACAAGAAAAGTTTGGTGGTCCTCAGGAAAATCTGAAGATTATTTGATTTTTTTTGGTGTATAATTGTCTGGTTCATCTGTGTGTGAGTGTCTGTCTGTCTGTTTCTGTCTCTCTGTGTGTTTGTGTGTCTGTTTGTGTGTCTGTCTCTCTCTCTCTCACTCCCTCTTTCTCTCTCTCTTTCTCGCTGTGTGTACACGTTTCTCTCTCTCTGTCTCTGTCTCTCTCAAGCAGGAACAAATACCACACTAAAATGTGTAATACTTAAAGAAACTTCAATTATTTTGCAATAATTAAACTAACTTTAATAATTTTGCTGCAATTAAACAACCTTTAAAGGTTTTGTTATGATTAAATAAGCATTTATGATATTGTTATACCTAAATAAGATTTTTTATTTTTCTTATATTAAATAGGTGCCTTTTATATGCCCAGATATAATATATTTTAAATTTATTTTTAGCATTGTACTATATGTTTTTAGATGGCTGTTCACCTCTCTGAGTCCTTCGGGAGAAGGGCGGTATACAAATTTTGAAAATAAATAAATAAAATAAATAAAAATGGAAGTTCTCTGATCACTATTTTGCAAATGTATCTTTTAAAAAAAATCATATTAATGGTCCGCAGGATTTAAAAGTATGAATTCGGTGGTCCCTGAGGTCCAAAAGGTTGGCGACCACTGGTATATACAACCTAGCTTGCCTAAGCTGTGTGAGATGAAAGGAATCAGGTTTATATTATGCCTCCATCCACCCATGTCTGATAAACCCCGTTCCTATTTACCTCTTGGTGACCAATGTAATTAGAAAATGTCACGACATATTCTTTGTATAAAAATAGAAGAAAATGGAAGTCATGCAAAATCCCATATGTTGGATTATATTTACCATTCTGAGAATTGTAGGTCATATATTTTCATCAAATTTGTTTTTTTTCTTCTCGTCAATACATGGTATTTACAAGCCTCAAACAATAATTTAGTTTCATAGATAGGAAACTCAAAAAATCAAAACATAGTTAGATTTTGTTGTACCTTATTGAAAGCAACATATACAATTGGATCTTAGTACATCCAATATAATACTGCAAGCAATCACAATAAGAAAACGAATTGGATTGCAACTCACTAGTATGCAATATTATCTCCCTGTTAATTTTTTAAAAAGAAGAACTCATTCGTTTTAATTAATTTCAAAACAAAAAAATGCTATTAATAAACTCTGTAGGGTCCCTACCACATCCCTATGAGTCTTTCAAGACATCTGTTAAACCCTAATTACTAACTCTCCTCTTTAGTAACTACAAACACCACAAGGCAGCAGTTAAGTCACTAGCTTGAAATACTCAGCGAAAACAATGACAAATTGCTAGAAAGTCCTTGCAGTATTGAAGCAATTACTTCCTATTTTGAAGCATTTTTCAGTCTAATCAAAGAGTGTAAAGAAAATAGTTTACCGATGCTGCTGTCTTTATCTATTTATTGAAAATAAAACCTCAGAGAAAAGATTATATTAGCCTTGGTTACACAGCACGGCACAGAGAGAGAAATTTCATTTATGATCTGAAAGATGGGTGCTTAGAAACGTATTTCTTCAAGAAAATTTGAAAAAGCTATTAATATTTAATATGCATTTGCAAAAATGGCAGATGAAGTGATAAGTGCCTAAATATCAACATCAACAGTACTCAACAAAGTTTGTCATTTTATTTTCCCTTTAAATGTCTCCAATTGACAGAGGGAAGAGAAGAGAGATGGAAATATGCCATCAAACCCACAAAAATGTCAACTGCCTTTCATTTTTAAGAGATAATTTTCTTTGAAAATCTCTCATTCTTCTAGTGTCAAGAGGAATTGGGTAAAGTGAACGTCTACAAATCTGCAAGTGACTCTGCTATATAAGTTCATTATTCATGTTTAAAATGTCAGAAGTATGCTCATTTTTAGTTTGGGGTTTCAGAGAGGGGAGCTGATTAAAAAATATCAGATTTAAAGGCTGAGTTGATTGAAAAGGGTGGTCAGTTTGTTATCAGACTAACGGCGGGAATGGTGCTGCATGTGTTTTAGGACTCCATAAGCAGCTTTGGCTTCTTAATGTGTACACAAATAGTAATGCAGATACATGGCAATCTTTAAATATAAGGAATAAGGCTACCTATACTTCTGTGTAAGACATTTTAATGAAAGAGCCCCTTTCATTAAGCCAATATTATGAAGAAGATGGAAGCTTTGCAGTTGGAATTGACCTTTCCAGCCACTCGAGAATGCCACTTGCAGTGGGCTTCTAGGGAAGTGAAAGCTTTAGACACTTTGGATCAATAAATAAAATTGAATGATTTTAATCTAAAATTTTGAATTGTTTTAATAATATTTGTATAATATCCTTGTAGTATCCCAGACTTCATATTACACTGGATGATATTATAGGCTTCTTTGTGGTTTCTGAGCTTGGTGGTTTTTTTGCAGACATTTCATTACCAAATTAGGTAACATCATCAGTTTGGTAATGAAACAGCTGCAAGAAAATCACCAAGCTTAGAGAGCACCAAAAGTCCCACAATTCACTCCTGAGCTACAAATATTTTCTTCTATCGGATGATGTTATGTTGTATAGTAGATAATTTGTCCTTTATTTTTGTATTATAAATTTATGATTGCCATTCTTTTTTGGGGGGGGAAATGTGAATATTCCAACACATTTAAAGCAAATGGGAAAGACTTGTGGATAGAGAAGCCAGTATTTAGATTTCAGATATGTGTATATATTCAGCATTCCCTTTCTAAGCCTACATCCGGGCTGCAATCCTCACATTCAGCTTCCTCCCTGTTCAATTATAAGTAGTGCTTGACTTAGCAACCATTTGAAATAACCTGTCCAGTCCCAACAGCCACCCCTTGTGGTCACATGAGCTCATGTCAATTGTCTGGCAGCCAATTCATATTTACAGTCATTTAAAGCAGTGGCCCCCAACCTTTTGAGCACCAGGGATTGGTTCCGTAGAAAAAGCTTTTTTCACAGACCGGAGGGGATGTGGTTGTGCATGCTGCCTGCATCTTGCAAACGGAGTTTGGCTTGCATGCGTGGCCCAGTTGCTGGCATGCCGCGGCCCGATGCCTGTCCATGGACCGGGGATTGGGGGCACCTGATTTAAAGTGTCCTAAAGTCATGTGACCATATTTTACCACATTTTGGCCAAAACCTGGTATTTATTTTTGAGTTTTGGTAAAACTAGCCTGTAGCAAGCAATTGGTTTGCTAATTGACTGCAGCGTTCACTTAATGACCACTCCTCAAAAGGTCATACAATTGGGTTGGTCACATGGGTTGCATTTTTGTTGAGGGTTCAAGGTAGCATACATAATTTTATCTTCACAAAAAAAGTTTTGAAGTAGACTAGAGTAAGAGCAAGATATAGACTAGACAAAGTCACATAATAGACTCCAGTCCACAAAGAAACATTTTAAACATCACAATATATGGAAAGATGCAGAACAGTACATTTGAACTGGGTTTGAAACATTAATAAATATTATTTATTGCTACTGAAAATGTATTGTAAAATTGATGAAAGTTAGAATAGTTTGGATGGAACTGCAGGGTTTCTGTTCAAATTTATGACGAACCAAAGTGATGGAGAAGCATAGAATAATGCAAGCCCAATAGGTAATTGATAAGGTGCCAAAATAACACAGTGCTAAACACAATGCAAAGATTTGTGTATTTCTTTATTCTCTTGTATTTTTGTTTCTTAGTGAGAAGCTGCAATGCAATACCTTTTCTTATTTAGAATATTTGAGCTACTGAAAACAATAAATTTTACTGCAAATTTTGCAAATTAAATTTAAAAATAAAAGTAAACACAATAAAGAAGGCAAAAATGGGTGCAAAAGGGACTAGCAAAGCATTCCGAAGAGTTTCAGGAACTACGAAAAACAGCGCAGAGTAGAGGAACTGAGCGGTACATCTCATGGGACAGCGTGCTGGCAGTCCAATTGAAAAGAGTTTCAACTGGACAGTTGAGCATATATCTGGCAATTCATATGAAAAATGCATACAATGGGATGTTTTAGTTGTGGGAAAGCTATGGGTGGTTTTCCTATTAAAAAAAATAAAATAAAACACTGACGGTATGTTAGATGATGACATTAACATAATAGGAACAATAAAGTCCAAATCTAAGAAAAACATAACAAATTATCTTCCATGATAGCTAGGGTGAATTTGTCAATTCTGCTAACTGAGCTGTTTTTACTTCTTCTGACTTAAAATCACCCTTTGACTACTACAAGTTACTCAAAATGTACCATCACCCTGCAATTTCTGGTTGTACCATCTACAATTTAATGAAGGCAGGGAAGAAACACTGATCAGTCTAACATGGTAAATGAGCATGTTCAATGAATCATTATGATGTTTCAGCCTGGAGCATGATTTCAGAGAGGCATAATTATGGAAGCTTAAAATGTTGGCAGACTTAAAGAAAAAAAGATGGGAACATTAAAAAATGTCATATTTATTTGTAAAACCATATATCTTCCCTGCATTTGAGTGATCAACAAATACTAATCATTTCACTACTGTTAAATATATGTTTTAAATATATATTCTTGGCAAAGGGTCAAAGTGAACCTGGTTCGTTTCTGTTTGCACTATGATATACAGATGATATGTTTAACAGGTCTCACAATATCCCATACTAGGTCCTGCTATGCAGCTGCAGAATGCTGAAAGACATTTGTTGACTCTATTTAAATCTGAGGCCACTTTGATTTCTGCCTGGAGGGAAGCACTTACTCAAATTGTGTGCTAAATAAAGCTATTTAAAATGGAATAAAATTCATGAGAGTACATCAAAACGTTTCCTGTTGTATAAAAGAGAATACAGTAATAGATTGATATCTATCCATTTAAACTGTAGGATATGGATTTATGATGACTTTGTCTGTCTGTCTGTCTGTCTGTCTGTCTGTCTGTCTGTCTGTCTGTCTGTCTGTCTGTCTGTCTGTCTGTCTGT
>JANHFO010007402.1:293276-308345 GCA_032468095.1 Pareas carinatus
GAAGAACATTGCAGATAATTTTACAAAGCCACAGACTGTCCAAGTACATGAGGAGTCATGTAGGAGATATGGTATGGCATAAATATAAGTCCATTTATTGTAATTGCAATGTATCTGTATCTGTATACCTATAATGTCTTTGATTATATGTAAATCAAAAGGGAGAATGTTAGGGTTATACAAGTTGTGATCCCTTTAAGAACCCTGCAGGTTGGTTTACAGAATGGTTGGCCAGTGAATCAAACTGAGCCACACCTATCACAATTAGCCCAGGACTCAGAGAATATAAGCAGCAGGCTCTAATTCACTCGCTCTCTCGCTTGGTGACTCCTGCTGTGTAATCCACGTCTCCATATTGGTTCCTGAATTGCTGTTGGCGAAGATACTGCAAGAACAACTCACTAATTTGGTTAGTAGAGGGACTGCTTGACTGTGGTTTTTTACAACTGGACTGTTGATTCTGAGTTTGGACTGTGCTTGATTGTTCTAAGTATAAAGGCTTCTATACCTCACTGCAGTCTGTGCTTGTGTTACACTGCTACCTTCCTAGTACGGACACTTTTGTTCTGTGCACCATCCTTGCAACACTGGTTATCAGCCTGGGGTGCCCTGACAGCAAACATGAGTGCAGTTTTATAAGTTTCTACTGTAGGGCTGGTGTTGCATCCAACTCAGAAAGGAAAAGTTTATAGCAATAGCACTTAGATTTATACATCACCTCATAGTGCTTTACAGCCCTCTCTAAGTGGTTTACGAAGTCAGCATATTGCTGCCAACAATCTGGGTCTTCATTTTACCAAACTTAGAAGGATGGAAGGCTGAGTTAACCTTGAGCCGGTCAGGTTCAAACTCCTGGCAGTCAGCAGAGTTAGCCTGCAATACTGCATTCTAACCACTGTGCTACTCCATATTTAGGATCAGTTTGAGTTCCAGCCTGCCAATGCTGGAAATCAACATTTTTATTTATTATTTTGAATATAAAGGCAAAAGTATATTTTGAAATTGTGATGTGATGAATGTTGTTGTTAGTATCACATAATATAGTTATTCTTCTGAAATAGTAATGCAGAATCAAGCTGCTAGGCATTCCATGAGTTTAGGGCATCAGATTGGGGAAGAGTTTCCAAGAGCTTGAATACTTCACCTATTTATTATTTAAATGCTTTTCAGGATATTCAGAAACAAGAGCCAAATTTCACAGGATAGCACTTTGAATTTATAATAGTATCACTCAAGAAAATAAGCCATGAATTCGTCTAACTATATCTCTATCCTAGTCTCCAAGTAGCTTCTGGCTGTGTATATTTTTATTCATTTTATTTTAAGTTATTAATCAATTTCAGTATTAATCGATTTTGAAACAGTTTTCCAGTAAGGCTTTGTAAGTCCTCTCAGCTGCTGTATTGTAGTTTGCTTTCAAAAGATCCTCCACCATTCAAAAATCAGTTAATGAATATTAAGGAGGAATATATTATCCTCAAATGCCTCCAGGAAAGTTTCGTACTTTCTCAAAGCTAATGAATTATGGATTTTGAATAATTAAAGTTTTCTGTCAAAAAGATACTGTCATTAAAGAAAAAAGGGATTTTGAATAATTAAAGTTACTGTCAAAAAGATATTGCCATTATAGAAAAATGTGTGAACATTTTTGAAGAAAAACATCCTCATCCAGAGCTTTAGAACATATATTGCAAGCCTAAGCAAAAAAGATAAGGTATCAATTGTTAAAGAACGTAACACGAAAACTCATTTAGGCTTAATTTCAATTCATTTAATGATAAGACTTCTATTGTCTTCTTTTCAAACTGAAGAACAGAAACAGGTCTGAGACTTCAGATTCAGTGAAGAATAAAATAGAAATTCAGTAAATACAATAATAGAATGATATCCCTGTGTGTAATTTGCTTGCTTCTCCAGAGAAATTGGGAAGATCTTAGTCATAGGAAATGAGATAAATACTTAATGAATGATTAAGTATCGACTCATGGGACAATCTTAACTGTTGAAGTGCCTATTTTTTATGCAAAAAGTCTAGATTGCTAACTTCTCTAGGAAGAACTGGAAAAAGTCTTCACCTGAGATTCTTAAAAACATATTGTCAGACAAAAACACTACAGAATTGATTGTTTTCACCTAGCTTCATTGTGCCTTGAAATTAAAGTGTTGGCCAGAAATTCTCAGAAATTTGAATGTAAATGATGTGTGGTTGGAAAAAAAAGACACAGACCTCTTCCATGTGCCAACAAAGTAAAATTTTAGTACCTGAACTGAACTAATAAGAAGGAAAGAGTCCCCCTGCCTCTTTCTTCTCCCAAAATCACTAGTCAGGTAGACTCAACCTTCATAACTCAAAGGTTACAGTATTCAAAGAGAATTAAGTAGATGAAACTATATATCACATGACACTGGATTTACAGTTATGGATTGCTTCACCACGGGGTAAAGGTTCTTTCTTTTTGGTTATCAATTTTGTTTATTAAGTCCCATGAAACCACTCTATAAACGGGTTTTGGTCACATCAGCACAGCAACAATAGCCAAAGCAATGATAAGTAGCTATAACTCAAGCTCCAAATAAGTAGGTATACATAAAAACAACCTCTTAATTCACATAGGAAGGGGAAGTGGTAAGGTATAATCAAACTTGAAATGTTCTACTACTATACTCTATCTTAACAAAAGTAGTTTTAAGCTACTTAAGTAGTTTAAGTAGTCCAGGAGAAGCACTATCTTAGAAAATGAAGATGAAAAGCATCTTGATCCTGGCTGAACTATTTTGCATGGTGATCTGAAACAGGGTTGGGACTATGACGAGAGCTTCTGGTGTAAATGCAAAGGCCATTAAAGAAAAGCTCTGGTGAATGGAATTAATCCATCGCAGGCAGACTAATGAAGGCTGCCCATATCCAGGCAGAGCACCAATGAGTACAACCCTCTCAAATGTCCCTGCAATTCCCCAGGAAAATCGTATTCCCAGTTTGAGATATGTTGGACTAGTAAAAATAGCATGTGCTGATAACTCAAACTAATTGACTGAAAGCCTGTAAACTTCTTAGTTAAAAGAAGAAGTAAAAGTCTTCTTATAGTGAAGTAACTCCTTACGTTATTATTCCATCACATTAGTCCCATGCTATGGCAGGGTCTGCTTGGAATAACCCCTTGCATTACAATTCCATTTTAAAGCTGAATTATGTGGGGCTCTGCCCTTTTCTAAGCAGAATGCATTCTTCAATCAAAGGGCTACATTAAGGTATGATCTTCATGGATGCCCTGGGAAAATCCTCTTGTTGCTTCCTTATAGAATCATTAAACATTAAAAGCTATCCCAAGTAGATTCCAATCTTCTCATTCTCTACAAGCCACTGTCCTTGGCATGCCTTTATGTTGAAAGTGGGGAGAGGGGAACACTTCAGAGTTCTGTACAGTGACTCATGCAATGGCTCATTTGTCAGATTTTGTTACAGCAAGATAATGCACTAATTAATCATGTTGTATTTGGTACAGATTGCAGGTTTATGACATCTGAGAACTGACTCCCTTGTTAAAATCAACAATGATGTAGCAGATTTTTCATATGCCTAAGGATGGTTTTGTACCAGGAAGGTGCCTTCCCCTGATGCACGGTGGTGAACAAGCCAGCTTCCAGGGTACAGCCAAAAAACTATCTAATCAGTGTTCCCTAAATCGCAACAGATGGATCTTATTTCTGCTTCCTCTCTGCCTCAGTGATCAAGGTTAGAATAAGCCTGGTGGTTAAACATGACACTTCTGATGTATTACATTTTGAAAAAGAAATAAGATCTTCCTGGCACTGTGTCAGCTGCCAGTCAAAGTAGACGGAGAAACGTTGGCACTAGGGAAACTAAGCGCAAATTAAGATGACATGAGATATTCCCATATTTCTGTCTCAGAATAATCAGGTACTATTCGTCTCTTTTAATAACAGGGAAGTTTTTTAGTTTTTGTACAATAATTATAAAGGTTATGTGCACATTATAGAGATGTGACAGTTATGCATATCCTACCTAGGCTACCTTTAATAATATAAACCACTGCACATTTAAGGGTGCAATATTGGCAAAGCTTGATCAAACAATATTGCCTGACACATCATTTCCACAATGGCTGGTATTCCTGTTAGGGATTCTACCCACCAGTCAATGGCTTATATTGACTCTGCGAACATAGAGGTCACAAGAGCAGCCATCCTAACTGGCATTATTAAACAGCTTTATTAAATAATTTTGTCTTCATTTTTAGCTATCATAAACATCCTGGTAGCTTTTTTAATTGCTGAAATTTCAAGTCTCTGAACCGAACTCTTCCCCCAGCAAAGTAATTTCAGTAGCTACCTTAATAGGTAGAAGTTAAAGTCCACCTATCTGGAAGATGTCCAGGCTGGAAAAGACTGATCTTGGGATCAGTCCTATGACTGCGCTTTGACACAATTTTTCTGGCTTCACTTAATGCCTATTTGTAAGAACTTTAAAGGTAACATGGCATGACTGTGATACTCTCAATAAGGCTTAATTTAATCCTCTTGTCCCAAACTATCATATTTCCAAAAGAAAAGAATATATGTAGTTCAGGATTCAACTGTAGCGTTCTTGGCACTTTCTGAGCTTAGCTGTTTACTTGCAGAATCATGAAAGGGAGACGGGCAGCTATATAAATTTAAGCAATTTTTTAAAATAATAAATACATAAATTAATCAACTAGATAGTGTAATCAGCACCAGTGAGTGTGGGGTCTGCAGCCTATTAATAATACATAATAGCATACTGGACTAGAACACATCCCCACCAGCAGCACCCTCCTCAGATAACAGGCATCAACAAAAGATAAACAATCATGCAGAAAACAATACTCTAATCAAGGAACCACTAAATAGAAAACCACACCCCCATCATAACTGGCAGAGCAAGCTACTGTATATAAAGAGGCAGCAAATCCACTCACTCACACTGATGATATTACCTACATGGGTAATGAAATATCTCCAAGCAAGTAACCAAGTGCAGAGAGCACCAAGAACTCCACATCATTGTTCATATGGATATAACTAGAAAATTCAAAGCATGTCATAAAATTACCATCTTATATTATAACAAACGATAATATTTCCTTACCGCTTTCATCTAGCAAGAAGTCATCCTGGTAACGAAATTTTTCGGGGCCACACGCGATAAATATGTCATCCTCACCAAAAAAATCCTGAAGGCATGCCACCTGTAATATGAAAATCATGTAATTATTCCAAGACATACCATACATAAAATATTACATTAAAATATTTTAATATCGAACATTGCATAAGACCTCCAAACTCTTCTCTATCACCTTTTCTCTTATTTACACTAGAAAATTCTGAATCTGGAAGTTGATCTCTTCATTAAGAAAGTGGCAGGACTCCAAGCAATAAAAAAGATACTTTAAGGCAGATTGATTATGCCCTTCCAGATGATCCAGAAACATTTTTTGGCGGCAAAGGCAAAGTACAATAAAGTGCTAATAATTATCATTGTTTCATAAGGAATATATATTTAAAGTAAAATTAACAAAATGAGAGTTGCTAAGCACCTTCAAGTCAACCATCCACTAACTGTAAGATTTTTAAAAAAATCAAAGTCTAGTGAGTGGTTATTACCTACCCTTAACTACAAGACCTGAGAGCTCTACCCACAGCTGTATTATAGTATCCAAGTGATCAAAGGAAGAAATTCCTTGTATCCAGTGTTTCCTTTTATACTTGTGAATGGAATATATAAGTAGAAGAAGATGTGTAAGAGAAAGTGTGGGACTTCATAATTTGGGACTCTTTCACACACCTTCGCATGTTTGTAAGTATATAAAAATGAGAAAGTGAAATTGGTTTTCCTCAGCCTTGGCAACTTTAAGATGCGTGAACTTCAATACCCAGAATTCCCCAGTCAACCTTGCTATGATTTTTTTTAACATAATTCAATAGCCTCAATGCCAATGAGGAGGAAAACGTTGAAGAGCAAAAGAAGTCAAGTATCTCTACAAAAAGTGAAAACAAAAAGAGACAAGAGTTGAACATACAGGAAACATACAGGAAATGAAAATGTCAAGTAGATCACAGTGCGACAAAGAAATGGAACTGCGGAGTTGCTGTGAGAAAAGAAGAGATTAGAAAAATGAGTTAAAAGTAACAGATTGAAATTGAAGAGTACAAAATTCTTTAGTTGTGAAATAAGCGTTAAATGCACTGGTTGATGGGTACCTGACTTGGTAATAGCATTTGGAATATTAGATGAACTGTAAAGAAAATATGAGTCAGCAATCTCAAAGGTGCTTTTTTCTTCAAAAGGCAACTGGACTTGTTTTTTTGAGGAAGAAAACTTCGCTTCTCATGCAAGAAGCTTCATCAGTTCTAATGAGGGGTGATGGAAGGATAGGCACTGATAGGACGAGTGGTGGTGGAAGGATTGCATTTCTTTGCACTCATCTGTTAGCTCTCTGAGAGCTGTTAAGGCCCCTTGGGGGTTATCTGTGCCCTCAGTGTTTCCTGAAAGAGGGTACAATTGGTTGTGGGATCTTCTTGAAACTGCTGCAAGGATTATGTTATAAACTGGACTTTTGCAAAAAGAGGTGACTACTGGTTTGAAAAGGGAGTAAAAGAATCCTTCTATGTTATACCTGAACACTCCTCCCTCAATAAAGAGAGAGGAATAAGATCTCTAGCTGCTTCATCACACAGTCAGCGAGATGTTCAGACTGGAAACCCCATTCCGTCTATCCACCTATCAATCCTTTTCAAGGACCTGGGATAGGCAGATGCGAATGTTTGATGATGTTAGAAACATCGTCGCAAAATGCATGCCTCTAAAAATAACATTTTTATGTTATTTTAAAAAATATTATTCTGTTTTTTGTAGTTAATATTGTCTATTAGCCATCTTAACTTTAATCTGAAATCTGGAAAACATGCATGCATACTCTAAAGATTGTCAATTATATTTTAAGATCTTTGAACAAGGAAAGAATACAGACAGAAATCATTAGCCGTATTAATATATCCTTGCTATTTATTTGCTAATATAGTGTTCAATTCAGCCATACTTTTGTTCGGGAAATCATCCTGAAGAAAGACCATAGCATCCGGTGGATGTTTTCCATGTTCAGAATTTGTTATCTGCAGTGTTAGATGTATTTCACCAAAGAAAGCCAGGGATTTTTTTGTATTTATTTTACAAAAGGAATTCATGTGAAACAGCTTAAATCTGAACAATTAAAATAAGTTTTAAAAAACCTAAAGCACTTGCAATCATAACAATTCTTTTAAAGTTGCACCATATGTCCAGAAAGAGATCAGTTGTATATTATCTCTCAAAATTATCAAGGCAGCTGACTCATTCTCTCAAATTAACTGGATCACACATTTCTTCCCTATTGTGTTTGACTCAAAGCCTTTTTATTCACACACCCCACTTCATTTATTTGTCATTACACAAGTGTGCTGCTACAGCAAAGAATAAAATATATGTGCTGTAGATAAATATGTACTTCTCTTTCTTAATGTATGATTCAAATCTCAAGGCAAGGATTTAGGCAAAACCCATGGAATGTATCTACATTTTACATGTAAAAGAAACAACTGCAGATAATTCTTTTTCTTTCTTGGAAGGAAATCTCCATGGTGATATTCACATTATTAAGCTGCAAGCGTTTTTTCAGTTAAGCAAAAATCTTCCTTTTTTAAAGGTTGGAACAACTGAGATTGTTTTTACAATCTATAAGAGGCTTCATCTCAGCTGAGAAACCACACAAGAACTATAATAGATGTCAATTAAATCCCTGAATCCTAGAAATCACACTGATATTGTTGTTTAGTTTATACAATAACCTCAGCCTAATCTAGATTCCTAGGTAAAACAAGCATAGGCAAGATATGAAACTGTGCATTCACATGCTGTAATACAGCATTAGGAAAACAGAGGTTTAGTAGCTTTTCACTTGTGTTGTATGATATACTGGTTTCTTGTTGCAAATAATGTTTCAAATTAATAATAATGAGTGGCAAAATCATATTTCATGTGGCTGAATGCATTTTTATTCATTTTAATTATTATTTAACATAGTAAATAACCACTTTGTTATTTTGGGAACGTAATAACTAGTATTATTTCATTTTAAAAAATAAAGTTTAAGGTTGCCAATCACCCTGAAGAAGTATAGGGATGATTTAAAAGAATATGGTAATTACTGTTCTGGAAATATGGTTATTTCTACTCCTAAAATCTCCCTCTTCATTTACAGAATATCATGATAAATCACTTAAACCGAGAATTATTGTACCATAAATACCATTAGTTTATCATTTTAAAAAAAACTGTCTCAAGGAAAGAGCAATTTCAGATCCAATAAGGAATTGCTTAGGAATCCCTCTGATATTATGGCACGGTGATAAAGGGGCGCAGAGGATAAGACACTGAGTTTGTCGATTGGAAGGTCAGCAGTTTGTCAGTTCGAATTCCTAGTGCCGCATAACGGAGTGAGCTCCCATTAGTCGTCCCAGCTTCTGCCAACCTTGCAGTTCGAAAGCATGTAAAAATGCAAGTAGAAAAATAGGGACCACTTCGGTGGGAAGGTAACAGCGCTCCATGTGCATTTGGCATTTTACTCATGCTGGCCACATGACCATAGAGACGTCTTTGGACAGCGCTTAGGTCTTGAAACGGAAATGAGCATCACGCCTAAAGTCGTCTACGACTAGCACGTATGTGCAGGGGGAACCTTTATCTTAATGGTAATGTAGTATAATTTTTATATCCTATCTTTTTCATTATTGACACATGCTATTGCAAAATCTTGTATATGTATTAATATTGAGTCCTAGGACTAATCTACCTGAAAGAGACTCTTCTTATCTCTGGTTTTCATTAAGTCAACCTACATAAATAATTTAGCAATCTCCAGCTATGCCTTTAACAATTTAAATGTAAAATGTCAATGAGGGCATCACAAATGTGATTAGCAGCAACATCTGTCTTGTTCACCCAGGGGAAAATTGTAGCTTCTAATCCCAAATTACAGGAGCACGGTGGCTCATGTGGTTAGGTTGCTGGGTTGGAGGTTAGCAAACCCACATGTGAGACCAAGTGCTGCTGTGGGGCAGGGTGAGCTCCTGTCCTTCGCTCCAGCTTCTGCTGGGGACATGAAAAGAGCACCCAAATGGGTATCCCACAGGCAATGTGATGTCACTGGCTATTTCTTTTAATCCAGAATTGCCTCAGTGCTTCTGTCACAAGCACAATGTGATCCCAAATTTGCATGAGTGTTTGTACATTTATTGCTTCTCTACTTACATATATGTCAGAGATGATGAGGGTTACAAATAGTTTAAAAAAAATATTTGCAAACAGAATTTAAAATGCATATGATCAGCCTAAATTCTTGGGGCTATATAACTTCTAGGCTTAAGCAGGCAATCCGGCTCCCTTTAAAAGTGCCACTGAATTGAACTTAACTGGAACACAAGGAGAATAATAACATTAGTATCAGAACAACAGCACCTGGTTAGTATTAGATGGGCTCAGAACCTAAATTGGATCAGACCTGGTTAGCACTTGGTTGGGAGATTTCAAGAAATTTCTGAGTTATTGGCCCGTCTAGACTAGAAAAAGATTTCAGAAGAAAGCAATAGCAAACCAGTACTAGATTGCTGCACGGGAAAACAAAGGAACATATCCATGAAATCACCAGGAACCAAATTCAAATTGAAGTATTTGTGATATGAATGATGTAACTTGCAATGAATTAATGTACTTTGACCCCAGATACTTGTTGAAGTATGCTCGTTGGCATGGAAAGTCTAATTTTTCAATTTCAAATTTTATTACATTTATATACCGCCCTTCCTCTGATGGACTCAGGGCGGTGTACAGCCAGATAAAATCACAAACAAAACATCACAAAACAAACACAACGCCCAAGTTAAAAATCATATTAAAATAATTACGCAAGGCCATAATGTAAAAATCCAATATAACAACCAATTTAAATCCTGATAAAATAATTTACTATAGCCCGGCTTGCATAAAAATATGTGTCTTTAGGGCATGACGGAACACATGGAGGTCAGATATAGTGCATATCTCAGGGGGGAGGTCATTCCAGAGGGTGGGTGCCACCACAGAGAAGGCGGTGACAGCCAACATTACCTGGCTGACAGCACTCCAAGAAGGCCCTCTCTGTGGGAGCGTACTAGCCGGTGGGAGGTATTTGTTGGTAAAAGGCAGCCCTGTAAGTACCTAGATCCTAAGCCATGGAGCGCTTTAAAGGTGATAACCAACACCTTGAAGCGTACCTGGAAGGCCACCGGGAGCCAGTGCAGCTTGTGCAGTAAAGAAGTAATATGGGAGCACCTCCTTCCTCCCACAACCCCCCGCGCGGCCGCATTCTAGACCAGTAGAAGCCTCCGGATGCGCCCCAAGGGGAGCCCCATGTAGAGAGCATTACAGTAGTCCAGAAGGGAAGTGACAAGGGCCTGAGTGACCGTGGGTAAGGAGTCCCGATCAAGTCTGGTCCTCAACCCAAAATTGTGAACTGAATAGTTTATCTTGCTTTTCTGAAAGTTAGACAATGAGTGAAAGAAGGAAATCCTGACTTAACAAGAGACAATATATAATAGAATGGAGGGTAAACTCAGAATTTCAGTCATTCTGTCACTTTTGGTGCAATATAAACCAAACTTATCAATACAGAGGCTATCCAAATTAGGTACGCAATATAAATAAAGGACTCAAGACCTGAAAAGTAAATTTCTTATGATACAGTTGTTATTCCTAGTGGTATATTAGAGATCTGTACTACTGTATATATTGCCAAATATAACTGCTAAATTTTAACATACTGAACATTAGAGCAATTTGATGCCATTTATCTAAGAAAAATAGCAATGTCCGCTAGTGCCCAATTCCTTTAAAATCTGTCCAGTCATCATCATCATCATCATCATCATCATCATTATTTATTATTTATTAGATTTTTATACCACCCTCCTTCCAAAGGACTCAGGGCGGTGTACAGCCAAAAATAAAATAAGACAGAAATATTATACTAAAAACCCTTAAAAAAATTAAATATGCTAGCTGAATAAAGTTAAAATTTACAGTTAAAATTTAAAACCAAATTATAGTGTAAAGAGGGATCACGACAACCCGGGTTGGGTAAATAGCAGCGTCTTTAGGACCCGACGAAAAACCTGGAGATCTGTGATGGTCTGTATTTCCGTATGAAGTTCATTCCAGAGGGTGGGAGCCGCCACAGAGAAGGCTCTCACCATGGGGGTCACCAGTCGGCATTGTCTGGCCGACGGCACCCTGATGAGGCCCTCTCTGTGGGAGCATACTGGCCTGCGGGAGATATTGGCTGGTAGTAGGCCTTCTTGTAGCAGTTCCATGCCATGGAGCGCTTTAAAGGTCATAACCAATAGCTTGAAGTGTACCCGAAAGACCACAGGAAGCCAGTGCAGCTCGCGTAGGAGGGGGTCACATGGGTGCGACCCCTGGCCCCCACAATCCCCTCGTGCGGCCACATTCTGGACTATCTGCAGCCTTTGGGTATGGTTCAAGGGGAGCCCCATGAAATAATCCAGGCGAGAAGTGACCAGGGCATGAGTGACCGTCCATAGGGATACATGCTATTTTAAAGAAACATTTAACAATGAGTTTCTAAGGAATATCGAGGTGCCAGACACATATTTCTTAGGTACTTTGTTGAATGCCCATATTCTCAATTACAATTTCCTTCTCTATATGACTATGATGTAGGAAGGCAGCTACAAGGCTGAGCCATTATTCCCATCTTCCTGGCTTTAACATTTAAAGGAACTAGGGATCTTTGACCTACATTAGAGAAGACTGAGGACAGTTGTGATAGCAGCCTTTCCATACTAGAAGGGTTATTGCAGTGAAGTATGGAATTTTATTCACCATTGCTTCCAAGGCTAGGAAGACATGAATTAATGGACTGAAACTTTACAGAGAGAGTTTTACAATTAAAAAAGAAAGAATTTCATGATTGTGAAAGCTACTAATCAATGGAACAGATTGCCTCCTGCAGATGCAGATGTTCCATCACTGGAAGGTCTCAAGTAAGATTAGGCAGCCATCTGTTTGATCTCAGGATTCTTGCCTGGGCAGTAGTTGGATTCAAAGAATTCCAGTCCTTCCCAATCCTATGATTTTATCACTCTAACTTGGCTTAAGTTGACTTTTAAGAAAGCTACAGACTTCAATAGTTTTCCTCTTGGAACCCTACTCCTGGTTAATATTTTTGTAATTCTGGTAGATGTTTGTAATTCTAGTAGATGTAAAATATAGTAAAAATGTCAGCTACACATCTGCCTTCAATGATATTCCACAAAGTCCTGACAATCAGAATGAGATCAATAAAAGGGCTGTTACAAAAGGAACGGATTATGGGTTCTGCCCCACAAATGTATCTTATGTTCTTTGGATAGGTGTTACAGGAACAGCAAATCATTGTTGTACAACTCTAACAAACAGATCACCAAACACTTCTTTCCAATAGTGAGTCATTGGGTCATGTCCATCATGAGTTCCTCTGCATTATGGGAAACTGAAACCAGGCCTGGTGCTCTAAACTAAAGAATGCTCACTTTATTGTAATTTAATAGTCAAGCAACCTGGCAATTCATCAACATATGGCTGTGGGGCTGAGATTTCACACACCTAAACAATAAAAGTGGAAGGAAGAACAAAATACCACATTGCTAGGAGATGATATTTCAACACAATCTGTTCTAGAGTACATTTGTTATAACAGCACTGCTAATGTTTCTGAATTGGAGACATTAACATTTTCTTCTATTTCCATGTTTTATCCCCTGCTTTTAAGAGCAGAACAAGGCTGCCATTTGGTGGCCGGATCCCTAAACTGATTAAGCCTGCTATTCAAATCAATACTTCTCCACAGTAAGTGTTAATAAAATTACTTCCATTCAAATAATAGTACATAATAAAATGAGAGTATTAATATCCAGTTTTACATGGGGTCCACCTGTTGCGTCACCTAAAACTGACTAGTTTTAAATATGCATTAATCTGAAATTTCCAAGAAATGTATGAATGTTTAGAAGAGAATATATCTACTTAAAATGCAGCTACAAGTACATCTAATCCACAATCTTTTAGTCTGTCCTTGCAAACAGCATTCTTAGTTTCTTCAGTGTAAAAATAGAAGTTTGATTGCTATATGACCCTTTTTTCAGGTTCAGTTTCCTCCAGAAACTCAGAGCATTGAACATTTAATGTTTAAAAGTTACATATTTGAAGCAATTGATTTTAAGGTAACTTTACAATTTGTTTGCATTTGTCATATGCTTTGAAAATGTGGTCTTGTATCAAAGAATTCTTCTAAGAATTCTTCCTTTGAAGTTAATAAGAGCTGTGTATCGTTGGTGTCTTAAATTTTATCGCCTAAATTGGACAAAGTTATAACTGCAGTATTAGTCAACAAAGACTTGAAAGTACCCAATAAATAAATAAATAAAACCTATCTTTTAATATGTCATTTTTTGGAAAGGTTTCATCTCAGGTTAGAAGAAATATCCATCTGTTTGTTAACTGATAGTAGAAACATTAAACCAAGGCATTAAAACTAAATAATTTAATCTCTCAATATACCAGAGTAATTTTTTTCTATAAGCAAGACCAGCTTTCACACCTCCCTTACTAATAAACACTTCATAAAATGCACAAATAGAAACTTTGTATTGGATATTGCCTCAAAATACATATTTCAGTGAAAATTTCAGAAATTAATGTTTTGGTATGATAGCATGTGGAACTTTGTCAGCTTGCTTTCTGATATTTTACTAGCTATTTTACGACCTATCAACTTTTTATGATGTTGATGCTGAGATGTTCCCCCAAATTCTCAAAATCAAAAGTCTTATAGCACCTTTTCAGATTAACAAATTTTCTTAAAAAGTTCAACTTTCACGGGCTGGTCACTCCAATGCTGTGAATCATAATTATAGCCTAATTTTCTATACTGTATGGGAATCCAGATAAATTGTTTGTGTGTGGATATGTATATGTATGTGTAAAATATATTTAGCTGTATAAATTATTTAGTAATTTCTCATTTACAAATAGTATGATCATATCTTAAGTCCTAATTCCATTTTAATTCTGTAAATTCTGTATTTATATATTGCATAGTGTCAACAGTGGTTTATATAATTCCTTTTCGTTAATTCTGATCTTGTCATTCAATATTTTTATATTATTTTATATCATTTAATCAGACAAGTACTGGTTAATATTTTTATAATTTTCTATGTTTTAATTTTTTAAAATTTGTCTAGATTACTGCTTTATTCCTTTTTTGGTCTCTTCCAAATTTCAGTATATTTCGCTCTTTAAGCTTTGTCGGTATATTTTCTTATACTCTGCTTCGTCGTAGGCATAACTGCATTTTCAAAAATGTTAAATTATATTTCTAATACTTAAGTTCTTCTACTACTATACTACTTGACTGCATTGTTTTTCTTCTTAGCTATCATTTTTAGTTATCACAGCCTATTTTATCTTTTGTAATATTCTATTTTTGCACAAGGTGGCACTGCAAACTAAAAAATCAGCACCTATTAGCAGACTGAGGGAAAGGGAGAAACAGTATACATATTCCTTATAAATAGGGAGCTCCTTCATTAAAATATTTGTTGAAATATCCACATGTATAAAAACAGAAAATTCCAAGAATGTTAATAATTATATATACCATATTGTTTAGCAAAAAAAGAAAAGGGGGAAGAATCTTTAAATAGCATATAGTAGTAATTGATTCCGAAACATCTGCAAATATTCACTACTGCAAATTGTTTCAGTTACTTTGATTTTGCTTTCAATACATAGAATTAAAAGGGGGGC
The DNA here is from genome assembly GCA_032468095.1 of Pareas carinatus. NCBI lineage: Eukaryota > Metazoa > Chordata > Lepidosauria > Squamata > Pareidae > Pareas > Pareas carinatus. Next base: position 308,200 of record JANHFO010007402.1, read on the forward strand.
AAATGCATGTTTCCCCTTGCAGCCAGCCAAAAACTAAGCAATAACTTTTAATAATTTCATGACAGAGACATTATTTGTACAGTGTGGTGTTCAAATGTTCACACAGAGACTCATGCACACGTCCGTTTTCATGACACAGTTAGTTA
>JANHFO010007404.1:35851-47773 GCA_032468095.1 Pareas carinatus
GTTCCAGGGGGGAAAGAAGAAAGTCTGCAGGCAGATGGCTGAGATGTTGAGGCCTGCTGTTTCCTCAGGGCAGATTGATTCCAGGAGGGGAACAAGGCCTATAAGTTTGTGGAAGACTAAAATCAGTTCATTATTTACTTCTCTCTTTTGGGACTGGTGGCCATATAGAGAGCTATCAGACAATAGATGGCCCCTCCAAGTGTTAATGCCATAGTGGTCCGGTAAAGAAGTCGATCAGAAACACTTCGTTTCAAATGTACTGGAATATCATCCGGCCTCTATCAATAAAATATATACATATGAGTTAATACAGTGGTGGAATGAATATTAATTTCCAAACCTGCAAAAAATTAAATTGAAACCTGACAATTAATTCATCTTCAAATAAAAAGTTATAGTCTGTTAAGAATGTCATACATTTTACATAATTTTCAGAATTCTGAAAAATTTATGTCATTAAAAATATGTAATAACTTTCTGGATTTGTTAGTATGAGTATCCATGATCACCTATTTTGATAACTACCTGGCTCCTTGTCCTATGACTTTTTACATTAAAAAAATGTTGCTATACAAAATGTAAGTTCCAGCATTATTTCTAAGAATGACTTCAAGGTCCAACTTTGCATCATACACTTTCTTACAAAAATTAAAATGATTGGCAGATGCAATACCACCAAGGACAAAGTGGCAAAGATGTTAACCTAGATCTGTATTATTCAAAAACAAAACATGACTGAAGCAGCAAAAAACCTGGTGCATCTTGAAGTTTGCATTATTTGCATAAAAATATGTTGTTAGGAATGCTACTATAGAAATAGAATCCATAAATTCTAAGTGCAACTGTGTATGTTGTGTGTTTTTCATTAAATGTACAAACTTGAATATAATGCAAAAACAGAGATGCTAATTTCTAAATATGACAAGCAGAGCTGAAACATATTAAGTACACTAGCAGAATGTTTACAGATTTTTTTTAAAAAAAATTAATTCTCACCTGAAATAATTTCTGCAGTTCTGGTACTTTGTTCTTAACCAAACCTCCAACCTTATTTGGTGTTTTGGGGGCAACTTTAATTGGGGTGTCAAATATCACAGCTGGAGACTCCACAGATACTACTGGCTTGAATCCCTAAATAAACAATTGAATTTATGCAATTGAAAATGTCAATTAGCAATCAACAGTAGAATACAAAAAAAAAGCAAAACTGATTTCACCTGGAATGAAAAGTTACTAGATTGTGGATTTTCACATATTTTGCTTGGAGTCTGGTGAATAAATCTAGATTAGAAATGTTGGAATACTCCAGAAACATCAGCAAAATTCAGAGGACAATTAGTCAAGATTTTGTTAATGTAGATAAGGGGTTTCTTTCAATTAAAAGTGCTTCAGTTATCATTTACAGTGAGTCAGAAATATGACTACCATGAATGTGTGCATGGAGGGGCAGGAAGAGAGCAGGAAATAAAAATCAAAATGGTAGCCACAATAATGTGACTGAAGCCCTGCCCTTCTGCATGCATGGCTGTGGTCATCATCTTGACTTTTCTGACCATCTTGCAGATATCCCTGACCAGTGTTTAGTGTGCCCATCAGTTGTTCGAAAAAAAAGCAACCATTTATTACTTTAGTCCATATTTTTAGTGTTTCTGGCATGGAAATAAATTTGGATAGTGGGAGAGGAATAACAAGACAGGGTACTATTACTCAGTAGGACAAACTGAAAAGCTAGGGAAAGCTTAATTGTAGGTGAACACTTGCCCATTCCTATTCTTTACACGGCATTCAATGAAGTAAAAAAACCATTTTGCTCAGTTAAGTTTATCTCAGGATATATATGAACCTTAGTAGTCTTAAAATAAGTGTGGAAGTTGACTTTTATACAGATGGGGTAAAACAGAGACAAGTTTAATTCCAAACAGCAATTCAATCACCTTCTCTAGTTTATTATTCCAGACAGCAAGTCTGAGAATACACAATGTGCTAAGAATTAGATTTGCATTTTAACAAGGTTAATAAGAGTATACTTGAAATTAATGCCTAATTACTTTTTGTTAGCTCATCCATCAAACTGTCTGTCAATCAAAAACACTTTTTAAAAAACAAATGCTGCATTTAGTGTTAATTATATTTATCAAGACATGCAGTAGAATTCCAGCCAGATAAAAATTAATGAGATCTGTGTCTGTAAGCTTACTTGTTTCAGTTCAAACTGTTGTTTTCTGAGGACAACTACTAAACCTTGATTTATATTAGGACATCTGATATTTCCTTAATATTTACAAGCTGTTATATATAAGCTTGGTCTCTTTCTCATGATTAGACAATTGCTGTGAACTGTTAATCCCATTAAGCTGCTAAAGGAAGGCAGATTTAAAAATATTAATAAAGACTATTATTTTTTATTATTCAAGATGGGGAGAACAGATTATTATTTTGAATCATACAGCTCCATCATTAGATGCTCAAGCATGGTTATTGGACTGTGTTGTTAGCTTGAAGGCAGTAGCTCGTTACCTTTTTGATTATTTTACTTTGCTGTACAGAATCTGAATGCTGTTCATGAACAAGTATCTCTCAGTTCAATCATTAATTTTGAACCATCAAGTAACAAAGTAAGTTGAAAAACATGCACAAGAATAGGAGGAGCTCTTTGTCCTCTTTGGTTTTCTCATGGTGGAAATAAAGAAACAAGAACTATGTAAACAGTGATGAACAGATTCCCATGTCATTCAGCATACTGAGAACAAGCCATGTTATCAAGTCAACTTTAGACTATGCCTTAGTGCCAGCCTTATCCTGATATTGTCCATTTTATATAGAATAAGAAATGACAGTTAAATGGAAGACAGTGTGATATGTTCACATAAAATAAAACTCAAATGGGCATGTACCCATTACCATTTGCTACAACTTTGTGTAAATCAGATTTTAAAATTATATTTAGAATATCAAACAAGGTGTGATGCATAGCTTGCCATTATATATAACATCTTATGTTTTGAATTATTTTTTTACAAATAGTTAGATTTTATCTCTTGCAAGATTCATTTATATTTCAAAAGATAAAGAGTTGAAACCATTATTCATTTGTTTTTATGCTACATGGCTAAAAGGATGCATATAGAATTTTTTTTTCCATTTTTACTTTTTATCACAGCCAACAATCTTAGTAGCTGTGAAATTGAATGTATGTCCTTGTTCAATGCAATGTGAAGCGACCAATGAGTTTGGGTCTCCTCGTCTGACCACTCGTTTCTGTTCTTGCAATCTGGTGGTTAGCTTACTTCCCGTCTGTCCTAGTCACATTAGCAATCCATGCAGGGGATCTGGTCGATTACATTAGAAGTGATATTTGCAACGCATGATTTGTTCTTATACGGCAGCTTCTGCGCAGTGTGAGATGCCCACTTACAGACCTCGGAAACTGCATTCTACTGCTTCCAAAATGTTTTTGATGTATGGCAGGGTGTGCCATATAGCTGATCTTTTGCCTTCTTTATTCCTTTTTCTCCTTTGCATGCCACATGGGCATCTTGTAATAAATGCTTGTGGGTGCTCATTTTGCCTGAATTGCTCACATAGGTACCTCTCATACCTTCATGTAGGCAGAATGTGAGTTTTAAAACATTTTATTTTATAAATCTTGCAATCTAAACAAATTTGTTTAGCTCTCCACTAAACAAATTCAAGAGAGAAGAGATTATTTTCCAAATTTATTCCAGTTATTCAATACATGACTTGTTATTGCATGATCTCTTATAGATTACTTCTGCTAGTCTACAGAAATTTATGCTAATTGTCTGAAAGTCCTGCTCCTTCTATAGATTAACCAATCCATAAGTAAAATCCATTCTGAAATCCATGTTAACAAACTAACAAGGAACACAATATAAAGTTCGGAGATGCTAATCCATCTTTCTCTTTTGTACTATAGATTCTTGAATGTATTGCATTTAAAAGTGTCTCTAGTAGTGTCTTTGCAAAACCAGAATTTATGTAGTTCATAAGATCAGAATTTATACAGAATATAGTATAAGTAGTCTTAGTTTTTTTAGAGTCAATATGTCAATGCAAAATCCCCGTATTTTAATAAACTATTCTTTAAAAAATTGCGTTCGATCAAGCAAATTAGTGGAAACAAAGGAACAGTTCCTTATCAATCTTACCTCTGCCCTAGCCTGCAATCAGCATGAAAGCCAAGCTGAATGGCAGGCAAAAGATTTATCATGCTTTTGCCATCTCATAATTTGTTTGTTTGAAACCCTTTATAAGTTATAATACTGAATGAAAAACAAAATACAATCATGTAATAATGCATAAATTGTCATGGAAAACCAGACATGACCTCTATTTAAAGTGGTAATCAGTTCGCCAAAAAAGCTACATAAAATTTATTTCAGCAATTCTGCTCAAAAGCAAAAATAATTACTTCTAACACTTCCTATGCCCTTTATTGTAAAGGTCAAGAATGTTAAAAGACCTTGTCCTTGAAAGTTCATCATATTTACATGTGATTATCAGGGTTTATCTCAATTTATGATACCTGAACTGTAAATAAATCAATTTCTCAACCTAATAACATCACCTATATGTGGAGGTTTTTTCTTAAAAAGAGTATTTCAGGTGGACCATTTAACCCTACCATACTACACAATTACAGATATTAATTATATATGAATTCTTCCCAGCTTTTAGCTGATTGAATTTAATTCTCTCTTCTACTATGTATTTTCATTTCCATGTGAGTCATTTTCCCCACTTCAGATGCAATTGTTTTTCATCAAAACTAAAAAAAAATTATCTTTCTTTCTTGCACTTCAGAAAATCCTTTCTCTTCACCAGGATATGGAAAGTTCAGGGCATCTGGAAGAAATCAGTGTCCTGAAGATTATCTATTTCTGTCTACGTTCATATATTAAAGATCTGAAACTCTTAAGTTAAATACAGGACATATGTATCTTAGAGACTCACAAAAGCTTGGAGAAAAGTTTAAAAGAAGAAATGTGCTTTTTTTCCCCCAGTAACAGGTTGTCCATTTTGGAATTGCTTTGAAGGTGGGGGAAAAAACACCCTGAATTGAATAACTATATACGTGGATTTTGTGTTAGTTGCACACACGAAATCAAATGCTTGGAAGTCTGCGAGGAGCCCCTTTCCAAGAGCACAGGGTCAAGTCTGGCCGTCGGTTGCTCCTCGTGCAACAGGAGCAATTCCGTTTCTCCCTAGCCAACCAGCAGGAAAGGGCTCCGCAGAAGCAACTGCCCTCTCCCCGCTGTCACCCATGGACCCGACTCCAAGTGTTCCTAAATCCTTCCCTAAAGCATCGTCCTCTCCCTTTCGCGTTCTCTGGCGCCTGATCAGAAATGAGCCTCGTAGGCACATGTAGACAAATCCTTCGCTGCACGCAATAAAGCTGTGAAGGTCAACTCGCCGGTCGCCCGGCAAACACGATCCTCGTTACCTGAGGGGAGTAGGCAGCCGAAGCGCCGGCCCCAACCAGCTTCTGCGTGAAGCCGCCGAATTTGTAATACATGACGGGACCTCGGAACGACTCCCCCGAGCTACATGCGTGCTCCCGCGTCTCCAGGTTGCAAGCAAGGAAGGCACCCGGTTGCGACGCCTACCGCCAAAAGACCTTCTTGCGACTGGGTCCTTCTTGGACCTCTGTACCAAAAGAAGGGCCAAAGGAGCGCCTGAAATGCTTTACCTCGAAGAAAAACGAAATAAAGCTAATGACATTATCAAAGGGTATGAGATGAGTTGCGTAGTGTAAGGATATGGGTTATGATGAAGTTAGCGGGACTAGAAAAAATGAGATTTTTCATCGGGCAATATTTTAGACAACCTGATTTTCTTTTTAAGTATTGCGCCTGCGTAGTTCGTGGTCTGTATTGCCGGTCCGGAGAGTTAGTTACTGTAGTTGAAATTATGCACAACAGAAGTGAACGATATCGCGCTTGTTCCCTATGCTAGTCCAGGTTGGTCCAGCTAGGTGGCAGGACGTAGCTGACCTTGGCCGGAAAAGTGTGCGGGGGTCAGTGCTATGACGGGAGAGGAAATCCCAAGAATGCGTTAGAGCACACAGATGATAGAAAAGCAACCTGCAAGAAAGCGGTGGCAAACCACTTTAATACCCTTGCCAAGAAAATCACAAGGACCCATCCATGAGAATTGGACTGGAAGCAGGATGAAAAGACAAAACATTTAGCTTTGTCACGTGAAAAAGCAAAGAAATCAAGGGGATCCACAATCTTTCTAATTCTTCTCTTTGGAAACAAAAGTACACGGGTGGTACATGGGTGGGTGTGTTCCCCCCTCCCATGTAAACATATTCTAAACGTTATCTTCTAATGCCAGTAAAGTCTGTTTTCAACAGTATTACCTGCCCATCTGAAAAGCATCAGATTGACGAAGTATGTAAGACCATTTGCCAAGAATGCAATGTAGTGTAGCTTTTATATTAGGTATCAGTTTCTGGGCAGCCTTAGTAGTTAAAGTAACTCTAGGTGTCAAAACACTAGTTTTCAGACATTGTTTAACTTGCTTCCCCCCCCAAAAAAAGTACAGATTTAGGTAAAATTTAAAAAAATGGTAGAGCTCAACTCCTTGTGACTTCTTTGACACATTTGTATAGTTTTGGGCAACAGTTCAAAAGTGATTTGTCATTATCTTTCGCTGTATTTTTTTTCATCTTTTCAGACTTGCTTCCAGATTTGGAAATTCCTGCTGGTTTTCCATAAGGCTCACTGATCAGCATGCATCCCTGGGTGTGGTTGACTTCTTTATGGCCCGCCCCCTGCCTTTTCACTTATTCTCTCCTGGTTTTTATGTGGCTCTTCTTGTTGATATATTGTATTTTTATATGGTCTTTAGGCTTTTATGTTTTTAACTGTCTACCACTCAAAATCACTTTGTGAATGAGATGGGCAGTATCTAAGTTTGATCAATAAATTTAAATAAATAAATATGCTTGTTTGAAAACTTTTTATAGACTTGAGTAATATTTGACACTGTTCCATACAGAAGAATGTACTCAAGTGTGAGGAATGCAAACAAATGTGAATTGTAAGACAAATACCATATAATACCAAATAATAAGTATTCATTTATTATAGATTCATTTTGTTACAAGTACTTCAATAAGTACTACATTTGTGAAAATAGAGATTATTCTTCATTTTATGAAAAAGTGAATATTTTGATTGACCTGAACCCTTCCAAATCTGTTGGAATAAACTATTATTTCCAGTTCATGTGATCATAGCCCCGTTGTCAGCCAAGGTGGCTGGAAACTAGAGGAATTTTATCCCTGATGGAGGGCACCTACTTGGGAAAGGTCAGGTTTAACTGTCAAGAGATAACAGTGCCTTATACTTCGACTTTTGAACATGTGACATTAAAGGAAAATCCATAAATATATTTTAGTAAAATAAAAGTTTAATGACATTTATTTCCAGGTAAATTGGCAGCAGTTTGCTCTCTATATTATTGTGCAAAATTTAAACTATATAAAAGATATAAAACAGTTAAGTCAATGGTGTTTCCAGTGATAAAGCCAGAAACCGAGAAAGACCAAGAGAATGAAGATACATATCTTGAAATTATGGATTTTGGAGATGATTATTAAGAGCACGTGAATGGCAAGAGGAACCTATCAGTTCGTCCTGGACAAAATAGAGTGTGATGGCTCCATCGAGGGAGTGATCAACAAAGGAAAATTAATATACTTTGTGCCTAAAATGCAAGTGGATGATTGAGAGGATTGGAGAGGAGAATAAAGTAAATTGACAGGTCCAAAGAGATTACTGAAATGTCCTTGAAAGAGCTATTTTCAACTTATTATTAAAGATAAATCTGGAGGGCTTGTATTTGTCCATACAGTCCTCAGAAGTTGTACTGGACTTAGTGGCGATTAGCAATGAATAATATTTATATTGATTTACTGTATTAAGCATTTGAATCATCAAGGAAGCAAACAAGGAAAGAAATAATAGATTGTTGTTAGAACAATTTGAAATGAAATCCTGTTCTATATAAGACAGTGTGGAGGAAATGGAAATTGGCAGTAATAGTTTAAAAAAGAAATCAGAAAATAATAGCTAACTATTTTCATAACATGGAGAAGAAAACTGAGTGAATGCAACTGACTAGAAGTCAAGCTTGAATCAGGCATGACTTTCATTTAATCTTTCTTTATAGCCCTGGTACTCCCTGATAGTACTCCCTGATAGAGGTTGTATGCCTATAACTCATCCCAAGCCATATATAGGACTAGAATATCATGCCTGCTGTTGAGACCATATGTCTGATTCATCTTTAGTTTACTTACATGAACTGGATTCAGATCAAATCTGCTTCTGATGTCTGCAAATGTAATGTTGTCATATGTGTAAGAATATTTGTACATTTACTTGTATTTTTTTTAAAAAAATGGAATAAAAGAACCACAAAATTAGAATCTATTAAAATTAAGTTTTTAGACTACAAAATATAATCAGTGGTTCCAAAAACAGCTTCACTTAAGTGTTCCCATTTGATTGCTGGAAAAAACTGACAAAATCTCCTAAAATATGCAGATGCTGTACTGTACTTTATACTCCTCTGTCCATAAGCCTCAACATACCTTAATGTTACTCATGTAAATATTACTTGCTTTGTAGGCATATATGTTAAACATAAAAACTGATGGATATCCACATTCTTTATCTAAGTAATCAACAATTCAGATGTGTTGGCTTTGCAATTATTTATTGCAGATAATTCACCAAAACAGTTTTTAGACTCTGCTCTAGTTTTTTCCCCACTCTTGCTGGGGCTACTTGTAGTTGCCATCTGCTCTTCTCCAGTAACATGATGGATGTCTTCCGACCTGAGGGGCTCATCTTCCAGCATCATTTTTTTTTCTTTTAAAAGAGAAGGCAAGGATACTGAAGTGAGTTGCCATTTCCTTCTCCACTGGATCACGTTTTGTCAGAACTCTCAACTATGACCTGTCCATCTTGGGTGGCCCTGCACAGCATAGTTCATAGTATCACTGAGTTATGCAAGCCCCTTCGCCACAACAAGGAAGTGATCTAGGAAGGAGATTTTTTGGGATATGTAAGCTTTATTACAGCTAATTAGTGAGTGACCTCCAGATAGTGATGGAAAGCTGATATTGAAAATGAGATGGGGAATGAGGAGCAACAGATCCTGCTTTCCTCAAAGGCCTCACATTTGTATCTACCAATATACTTGCCTTGTTTACATTTGTGAATGAATAAACACTGAGGTTTCCTGAGGCAACTAAAATGAAAGCCTTTTGTTCTTTTGAATGTGCAGACTAGGAATGTTACAGAGGAAAAGCTAAGCAAACTCAAGCCTCACATTAATTATGCAAGAATTCCATTAAAAGCAGAGACTGTGTTCCTCTGCCTCAGAGTAACTTTATATTTAGATTTTATATGATTTTCCCTCCTATTGGAGCAACTGACAGGTAAAAGATCTGTCTCTCTTTTGGAAGGAAATTTCAGTGCATAAAACTTACCTTGCAGGTTATTATATCCAGGGCAGAGATCTGCTTAAATTCTTGTGAATGTAACTAGGGTATAGTTCGATTCCTCAGCCACAAGGAACAAGTGAGGGAGTAGATTTAGAAAATGAAATTATGATGGATGTTGGCTTTCTGTCATTTCAGGAAACAATTGAGTTGTAAAGCAGATTGTACCTGTTGCAGTAAAAGAACAAATGTGCTTGGTTGTTTGCTCAGAGATTGCTGTCCATGGACCAGCACTGGTCAGCAGCATGCCAACAACCGGGCTGAACAAAGAAGTCAAGCTCCATTGGCAGGATACAGGTAGCATCCAAAACCATACCCCCTCTGGTCTGTGGAAAAACCTTTTTTCACAGTTGGGCGCCACTGGTGTATGGCACTACTTTTCTTACACTGGTCTCACAAATCAAATTCAAATAGGGAATTCTGAAAATTTTTCAAAGGCTAACTCAGGGATTATATGTAGCAGCAGCAGCTTCTTTGGTGCTTCCAAAACTCTGCCCATCTTGACTTCTTAAAGATTCTTAAAAAGATTGTGTTAATTTTAAAACTATAAAATGGGAAGCAGGAATGTCGCAGCCTCTAGCATCATCTTTATTTACGAAAACATCTCTGGCAGGCATTCTTAGAAAATAAAAATGATAAATATTTAATTAAATGTGTGCTTTCCTGCTTGAAAGAGCAATAAGCCGGGAGTAAAGAGCATTCTGACCGACTTAAAGGATTAGTGGGAATACTATCGTTTGTTTGTTTGTTGCAATTCCACTTTTATTTTTTTTATAAATAATTCATACTTTGGTTTATGATTGATGGATATTTTGTGAGTGTTAATGTTGACATTGACTGCTCATTTCTGATCATTCCCCCCACTCGTAGAGTATATTTCACTCTTATCTTACCTTGCTACTGTATTGCCATTTCCAAGTCCTCTTCCCATTATGAAATAAGAAAGTGTTACCAGCTCATTTCATTGTCCAGAATTAACCTCTGAGAATGTGTAAAATGAGTACATTGTTCAGTTCTTTCATGGATCATCCGCACAGTCCTTGCCTTTCCAAAACAGCTACTTCCCATTTATTGAGGATGTGTCCTCTCAACAGTGCCTCCAATTGAGGGCCAGGCTGCTGTTGAGTCCAGATTGAAACTCAGCAGGATATTTTCCGTTGGGAAACAGATTGAGACTTCTTATGCAAACATGCAGTGTCAGATGGAGGACCACTTCCTTTCCATCTGCAGGGGTCTATGCCTCCATTACCTTTTCATCTTTGGCTGCTGAAGAGAACAGAACATCACTCAGCAACCTCAGTTTGGGGGACAGGGAAATCTCTTAGTTTCCTAGAAGCCAGGGAGGGCGTGGTTAATTTTCCTGGCTGTCCTATGTTGTGGTTGCTGACCTTGCCAAGGGAAGGGAAGAGTGGGTCAATTCATGGTGGCAGTGTAGTGCTGGAGCTGGCTGCAGATGCTTTGTGTATAGCTAGAGACAGCTGCAGCACTACAGTGCAGCATTTCTCCCTGGCAATTGGCCTCCAATCTGCCTTCCTGCAGCTTAGTGAGGAAGGAAGCATATTTATGGCAGGGTTGTGGAAGCACCACTTTATCCTCCAACAGCAGTAGTAAACATCACCCTTGTGTATGGGCAGCAACGCTGCCGTCTTATTGCAAGGACACTGCAGAGATAGAACATAATTTGCAGTGAATGAGATAGTAACTTGAAACCTCATTTAACAAAAGAATGCATCTTACATAAAAGAGTTAAATTTATGTGTAAATAATAATGTAATATAATGTAAATGTATACGACTGTACTCCTTTTCTACTGGTATAAGAGGTAATGCTTACTTTGTAAAAAGTAATAAAAAAATTAACAAAGGATAAAGGAGAGATTTCTCAATTCATTTTGAACACTTGCATAAGTTGTATTTCCTATGAATACTATTCCAGCCTCCATTAGATTTTATCCTGCTACCAGAGCATTTATTTATTTATTTATTAAAATGTATATAGCTATCTATACAGTAGCACATAAAACAGCCCTAGTTCCTTATAAGAACTCCCATGCAACCCTCCCCCACATCAGGTTGAAACTCTGCACCATAACAATATCCTCTTAAAAACTAAAAGAAATTTTGTGCTTCCATCCTGATCCAACACTTGAAGTAAAAGCCGCGCCTTCACTCTTCTGGAGGACAAAAAAAGCAAGGGCCTTCTATATCTCAGGGGGAAGGCTGTTCCATAGGGTTGGCATAGCTACAGAAAATAGCCTTTTCTCTCTCAGTGGAAAGAACTGAAGTGAGTTCACCATAATCAATGTTAGAACAGGCCTTTTGAGCTTGATGTGTCAAAAATTCTGAAAATGCCTAATTTGATTCTCTCTCTCTCCCTCTCCC
>JANHFO010007405.1:4957-16690 GCA_032468095.1 Pareas carinatus
TTTTATTCCATTTCTTAAATCTTCTCTTTCTTCTCAATTGTCCAACAGCCTTTTCCTCTTTCAAAGATCTTTTCAAAGTTTTCAAACTCTTTGTCTCTTTTTTCTCATAAATCTGGAGCAATAAATTCAGCAGTCTCGTTATTTCATCTTGCTCTTTCTGAATGAAAGTCTCATTTCTCTTCTCTCCTTCCATCGACTCCATTTTATCCCATTTCTTCTCTTTCCCTTCTGCAAAGTTATATCCAATCCCTCTTTTTTATATAATCCAAGTCCTTTTAGTCAATTGTTACTCTTATAAATCCGAAACTTTCAATCTTTCAATATCCCCAATGAAGTCGTCTTCTTTCTTTTTATTTTTCTCTCCGTTGTAGCCACACGTTTACAATCTATTTATAGCCTTCCTTTTTTAGTCTCCGCTTTTTTCAGTCAACGTCTAAGTCGGGAGTTCACCAGAGTCAATTTAGCCAAATTAGTCTCTTGGAATCAACAGGTGAAAGAGTCAAAGCTTCTTCACCTTGCCATTTGTCCTTCATTTTCAAAAGGGAATTTTTTCCCCCACTTCCTCCATAGCTTAAGTCCCCATTAGTTTCGTTTGCCCCTTTTAATTGTTATGAGGAGGGGGTGAGTCACTTACTTCTTTCTTTAAAAACCGGCCTGTAGCAATTTTGATTGCAGGGTGAATTCAGTAAACGTCTCATCAGACTGGATGATTTCTGCAGCTTGTTGCTTCCGTCCTGATGGTAGTTTTGATGTCTCCAGCTCCTGCCTTAATGGCGCCTGAGTGCTCTTTCTTCTTTTGGTGAAAAATGGTCAAAAAAACAAGGGGCAATCTTGCTGGCCACCGCCAAACAGAAGCCCCTGTTGCACCCCCTCATCCAGTCAGCTCTCTGGGCTGACCTTCAGGCCATTTACAGCCTCTGAGAGAGGAAAGGAGGGCTTCAGCAGTGGGAGCCCCCCACTGCTTCGCTCAATCGACAATAGCCAGAAACCGGAAGTCAATATATGTAATCCTGATCTACATGGCACTGGTTTCTTAATCTTGCTGACTTCGTAGGGCTGACATCAATCTTGCAAAGTTCATATTCTCTTTATGAGAGGAAGAAGATCTCTGATCCCTTTGTACACTGTTATCAGACAAGCACCTCAAGGCTGCATTGCTGCAACACCTGCAGCAAGCGGATGTACAAAATATGACAATGCAGTTGGAACAAAATTTACTTCAAGCTTACTTTAATTTTCCTTGCTTATCTGACCATTGCCTTGGTAGCGGTCTCTCCTCACATACTACAAGGCTATTCCCTTTGCCCGCTACAGAGGTAATGTACTATGCAGAGTATATTATGAAACAGAAGGAAGAGCCACAGCAAGGGGAAAGATATATCAGCCTACCGAAGGAATAAGAGTGCAGAGTGCATAGACAGTCTCAGAAGGGCTCAACCCTAGTTTACTGGGCAGACATTTGTCTAGAATGGTGTAGTATCTCTTGTTTAAGCAAGGAATTGGATTAGAGGACCTCCAAGGTCCCTTCCAATCTTATTATTCAATGTTGTATGTTCTATTTATTTACTTATTTTTATATTGTTATTCCACCTTTATTACTTTCTAAGTAACTCAAAGCAATGAACATACCTAATACTCTTTACTCCTTCTATTTTCTCCACAACAACCCTTCTGAAGTTGGTTGGACTAAGGGAGAGTCACAGGTTCAAAGTCACCCAGCTGGCGCAGAATTCATGATTTCCTGGCTTCTAGGTCATCGCCATAACCACTAGGCAAAACTGACTCTCCCAATTTCATTTCTCTGGAGATTTAAGGGAAGGAAAAGAAGAACACTAAATCCATGAATCCTGGTTTAATCAGCCACAAAGGCTGCATTTGCACATCTCATCATGTGGCATGTGTGAGGCTCTGTCATGTGTTGCCTCTTTCAAGCATGCTTCTGAATTTTGAAAGGGATGGGGATATGCTTTACACTGCTTTATGTTTTATACCGCTGAAAGAATATTATTTTATTTATGTGTATCCTGCCTTTATTTTTTTACAATTTACTCAAGGTGGAGAATAGCAAGAGCATTTAGACTTTTATACCATCCCATGGCACTTTTTAACACTTTATGGGTGGTTTACAAAATTAAAACAATCTGAATTCTCATTTTACCTCATAAGGATGGGAGGCTGAGTCAACCTTGAGCCCTGTCAGAATCAAACTCCAGACCATGGACAGAGTTTGCCTGCAATACTGCATTTTGACCACTGTGCCACCATGTCCAACACACCTTCCTCCTCCTATTTTCTCCACAACAACAACCCTGTGAGGTGGGTTGGACTGAGAAAAAAGGCCTGACCCAAAATCACTCAGCTGGTTTTCATGGCTAAGGCAGAACATGAAATCATGGCCTCCTGGTTTTTAGCATGGTGCCTTAACCACTAGGTCTAACTAGATCTTGTTAGTAGGTTGCTAACAGATATGTATATTGAATAAACAATACTCTAACTAGAAACCTATAATCCTGAAGGAGCTTTTATTTTCTAAATAGTCTGTTGCCAATAGTTAAAACTCTGAATTGAATAAAAATAATAAAGAATGTGCAATAGTATTATATACTTTAGAGATAGAATCTAAGTGATATAATTCAAGCAGTTAGCATCCTTGATCATATTTTATTAATACATTGACAGAACATGCACTTCTACTTTCCCCATTGCAGTATGGTTCGTACAATACTGGAATCTTGGGAACCACAAAATTAAAACTACAAAGCTATTCTCTTTTTCTCTGGTTCTCTTTCAGACACACATATACGCAAACATAAATATTCTCCTCAAAGTTAAATCAGATTCTATTTTCAGTGCCTGGGAGCATCTGATGTATAACCTAAATTTGTGATTTGACACATCAAATCCATCCTATGTTCTCCTTTACAGCTATCTAATGCATATAAATAACATTTCTTGGGAAGGCCCTCTTGTGTAGTAGCAGGGAATATACTTCTTTTGCTCTTTATCTTTTTTTTTTAAAAAAATACATGTTTCAAATTATATTCATAACACAATCCAATCTAATTAACCAGGAACAATGGCACTTATTATAAAATAAACTAGTTAAGTGTCACAGCAGTAATCTTGTGCTCTTCTTTCCGTTTCTTCTGATAAATATGTTGTTTGTAACATTGATTTCTGCGCAAGAAATATTAAGAAAGCACTTGCTGCTGTGATTAATAATGGTAATCCTTTTTACAATCTCTGCAATTGGTTAGATTATTCATTTATTCACATAGAATATGAACAATAAAAATACAACAATCTGATCTTGCTAACATGCCACAACATATCATAACCCAATGTAATAATTGTATTAGAGGACTTCTAATCAATACAAGAGGAGCAAAAATCTACTAAGCATTGCTTCCCAAATCACAGATATGAACTGATCATGAGCAATTTCATGAAGCATAAAAAATGAAGCCAAGCTAATAGATTCTATAGATCAAGGACTGGGGAACTAATAGCTATTCAGATGTTGTTAAACTGCTACTCTATGATTGGTCACCCTGACTGAGATTTGTGTGAGTTGTAAGTCAACAGCCTCTAAATCCTCTATTTCTTCTGTTTCGTACCACAAGAACACCAACTTAGATTGATGGCTGTCATCTACAAATGAAGATAGATCTTCTAGTGAAAGCAGCATCTATGAAGATTTTTGTTTTTTAAAAAAGTATGTGTCAGGAAGTATATTCTTCACTTATTCTTTACTAGGAATGAAACATGAAACTGAAGATGTTTCAAATTGCAAATACAGTGGCAGACTCCATTCAATTTTTATCCCCCCCCCTTTTTTTTTTGCAGTCATCCAAATCTTGATTCTGATCAGTGGCTGATTAGGATTTGTTTTGATGCTTATCCTTTACTTTAATCTTTCCATTACTCATATAGGACAGCATTACAGAAATATAATTTCTTTCTACTAATGAGATGTGTACAAGTATCCTTTTGGCAATAAAATCAATCAAAATGCTTTTCAAATCAATGCTTCTCTTGATCCCATTCCTTCAGATTTTTTTTAAAAAGATAAAGAATATTATTACGCACATTCCATCAAAGGTCACTTGTTTTCTTTCTTCAATAATCTAAAAGTCAGAATTGTTGAAAATCAGATGGCATGCAAATTTGATAAATAAATACTGGAACGTTATTTATACATTTTGGAGAGATAAAATGTAATCAGTTCAAATGTTATCAAAACAATGTGATATTTGGTTCTGGGGGAAATTTTACAGTACAATTCTAGATAAATCCTTTTTTCTACCCATAAGGTAGAATAAAAGAATATTATCATGGTGAAAATTATCTCAAATTTTCACTATGACCACTCTTTTAGCTGATTATGTGTCATAAAGTCAGTGCTGACTCTTAGTAACCGTATAGGTAGAGGTTTTTTTGTGGGGGACATTTCACTCCAAGCTGGCCTTTCAGGTCTCCCGCCAGTGTACAGATTGCTGATTACAAACACTCATTTATTGAACATTCAAAGTTGCAATGGAATCTTATGACCGGTCCTCAGAATTCCATCCATCACAGCATCTCTACGATCACATGATTGCAGTTCAGGCATTTGGGCATCAGGCTCACAATTATGATGATGCAGCAAACTGGCAGTCATGTGACCACCATTTGTGATCTTCCCTGCCAGCTTGCCACAAGCAAAATCAATAGGGAAACTGACAGGAAAAGTAGCAAGGCACTCCTATAAGTCTCTTCTGCCATTTTTTCCTCTTGAGGAATACTCCACTAGCCTGTCCTCCCTCAGTAGTCCCTGCCTGCATTCAGAAGTGCCTGCTCACAGCCCCAACTAGCTGGGCCACAGCCTTGCCACCTAACCCAAAGGATCCATTGGCCGGCCCATACTTTGTAATGCCCACTTGTAGCACTCACACAAACCCCACAGCTCTTGCCTACAGGCCTGCTTGTCTAAGACTTCTGTCGTCATTCATAAGCTTTCTTGGTTACAATGGGACCTGTGATTGGCATGATTGCTATTGCTAAGTGATATCTAGTCGTGTGATATTACACTTTATAATCACATCACTTAATGATGGAAATTCCAATCCTAATTGTCATTGTATCCTGAGAACTACTGTACCTGCATAGTCAAGATCATCCATCTGGTCATCTTTTTCTTCTCTTTCGTTCCACCATTCCTAGTACTCTAAACACCTCAAGAGAGGGAGATCTTTAATGAGTCTGAAATATCAATAAAAGAGATTTTTTGTAGCTCAGGATTGAAATGAGGGGTCCTTGGTGATCTCTGAGATTGTTTGTTTTCTTGCAGACCTTTCATTATCCAAACTAGGTAATGCTAGCACTGATGATATTACCTAGTTTGCGTAATGAAACATCAGCAAGGAAACATGTAAGTTCAGAGTGCACCAAGGACTCCTTGTGTCTGAAATATGAAATATGGAAATTCTGATTATTTGTCTGATTATTTATGCCTGACATGAGAATTCTAGTATGATTTGTTCTATGGTCTATTTATTCATTTTCTTGATAATCCATTCTTGACTATACTCGGGTGTTGTCTTCAACACCAAAGTTCAAATGTGTCAACATACTTTCTTCAAAGATCCAATTTTTCCTTCCATAGAGTGCCACAGGGAATCTGTGTGCAAGATTCTGGGTTTTTGTTGTTGTAGTAGAAGTTTGTTTATGTTTTGGTTCACACATATCATGGCATGTGAATATCTTTTCCAAAATCTTCTTTGCTACTCTGCCAAATGCTTCATTGCAGCATCTGTCTTCACTTTTCTTCCTTGTAGTCAATCATAAAAGGCAGAGACTGCCTACCACTTCAACATCTTTACTGCCAGTTCTAAACCTATGCTGCTGTTCCTGATGTTGTTAGTTTTAATTTCTTTATATTTAATTGTGGTCCCATTTGGTTTTTATGTACTATACCTGGTGATATCCATGCATTTTTGGTGGCATTTTTGTTGTTTGACAACTAAGTTGTAATGGCTAAAAAATATAAACCTTTGCTGAAATTTGAAACAGAGGAAGAACAGGTTAATGAATGAATGATAAAGTAGGCTAAGAACTTTGGTAATAATGTACAGATGAACCAATAAGAAAATATGTGGTCAAAAAGGCTGAAATTTACAATGTGTTATAATCTTAAAGAGAATTTTTATAAAATAATGTATTGTTGCTATATGACACCACGGAAATTATGTAGAATGTATAAACATTCTACAAATATATATTGGAAAGATGAACAACCTGAAGAATATTAATCAATTTCATGGATGTAGAAAAAAAGCTTAAGAATTGAATTCAAATATATACTTTGATACAGAGGATTTCATAGATTAATATCCAATTGAAACTAGAACTTTATCTTTTAGGACTAATGGGTAAACAATTAGAAAAAAAACCATGAAAGAAAACTTCAATATATGATTACTGTGGTGAGATTATTATATGCATCAATAAATAAATTTGACATGACACACTATGGAGGAATAGTTAGTGAAACTGACAGATCTTGCTGAGATTGATAAATTGTCTTTTTTACTGGTGATGGGAAACCTCTAACGGACATTTTGCATAAAAATAAAAAAAAAATGAATTTGTGATTTATAGCTTTGATTATTAGACAGAATAGAAAGCAGAGAATTATGAGGTAAGTTTAGAGAGGGAGATTAAATATAATTGTACCTATATTTCCTGGGAAGAATACTGGATGCTACCTTTTTGTATCGATTTTTTTTCTTTTCTATTTTTCTTCAACTTTTTTCTTTTCTTGCAGTTTTTGCATTCTCTTTGCTTGCTTTTGGGGTTTTTTCTTCCTTACTTTATATCAGTTTGTATTAATTGTATTTTATCTAATAAAGGTTTCAATAAAAATCATATTAGACCATGTATGCAATGAAGAAAGTATTGAATTCACAGAAACTGGTAAGTTATTTTCCAGTTTCATTTTTGTTTTTCATACAATCTGACTACATTTTCCTCCTTAGTATTTCCAACATTGGCATCCCAGGCTCTGACCACAAGCAGTATATCTTGTTTCCATGCTTTGCTGATTTTAGATTGAAAGTAACCAAATAACTCTTCGACCTTGTTTCCTGTGGCAGTGCTTGGAGAATAAACTTGCTCAACTTGGATAACCATAGCATTAAAGGTCTGCCCGGGAAATCTAATTAACATTATTCAGTCACTAAGTGCACTGTATCCAAGTACGGAATTTACTACGTATTTCATGACTATGAAAGCATTCCTTTTTTCATATTTTGAGTAGTACACAATATGACCTTCTGACTGAAAGTGGCTATTTCCAGTCCATTTCAATCTGCTGATGTCTAAGTTGCCAATATGTAGTGGATCATTTCATCTTTCACTGTACTGAGCTTTTTCATATTCATGCTTTTTACCTTCCTTGTTCTGACTGGAATTCTGTTTTTGCAATTGTGTGCTTTCTTTGCCTGCATGGCAACATCAGCAGCTGGACATCCTGAAAGCATTGATCTTGCCTTAACATAAACACAAGTAACACTCCAAAATGTGGTCAGCTGTTCCCCAGTAGCATGTTGAGTCTCATCCAATCTGAAAGCCCCATCATCCATCCCTATGTCATCAATCACTTTACTGTATAGTGTCTATCCATGGGATTTTCTTGGTAAAATATAAGAGTGGGCTTGTCATTGCTTTCTCCTGTGCAGTATGAAATGATGCCTTTGACATTATCACCAAAATAATCATCCTCTTCAAGCATCTTCTTACATCAGTGATGTCCAATAAAGATGTCTACTTAGGAATGAAAGCAAACATAAGTGTTCTAGGATAGTGTTGCAGGATACAATGGGGGTCAGTCACCAGGACCAGAGGTGTAGTCTTCTGAGCTTTCAGACTCGTTCTGGAGCTCATCCTCAGGGAACTTCTCTGTACCTGAATGTGTCCTTTGGGCTATTCTGTGCCACTGTATATATGAGGTGTCTATTTGGGTATGGCTTCTTATTGGTTGATTGGAATGTTGATGGCTGGCTATTAAGTCATTGGCTGTTGTTTTCTTAGGCTGCCAAGTCCTTGGCTCCTAACGATCTGATAAACTGGTGGTCAATCAGATGTCTACTTACTTTAGCTGAACATATGTGGTGACTTCAAGGTCTTGTGTAACCCTGCTGGGTATATACTCTTGGCATACCCTCCTAACAATCTTTGTTTGCCCCTTCCGGCATGCTCATCATTGTCCCCCTTTCTACAATGGGACACCCTAGCAAAGGCTGACTTTTCATATTAGGAAGGAATTGTTTTCTATAACAAATAATTGAAAGAAACATGTTTTTTTAGTGAGAAGATTCATCACTTGCTAATACAGGTAGCCCTTGACTTATAACCATAACAGAGCCTGCCCATTACAGTTGCAAGTCATGATGGTCATAAAATGGGTCATCACATGACTGACCCAATTTACAAACTTCATGGCTTTTCAGTGAATCCACAGTCCTTAAATGAATGCTAGAGTTGTTAAGTGAATCTATTTATTACTGTGGTTTTTTTTTTTTTGCCAAAACTCAGAAATTAGCACTGGGTTTTGGTAAAAATGTCATGAATCATAGATATGGGACCACAGAATGCTGCAAAGGACTGTTTTTATTTATGTATCAGCATGGGCCGGTTGAGTGCCTGGAATAGAATCATTTGACCACAGGAGACCCCATATATCAGAACTTTAGAACTGGATCTTAAATACCTTTTGGAGTGGGTCTATTGTAAATTCGAATAATCACTAAGCAACTGGTTGTGAGGACTATCTCTAGTCATAAATAGAATAGAATAGAATAGAATAGAATAGAATTCTCTATTAGCCTAATTTGATTAGCCAGACAAGGAATTTGTCTCCGGTGCATAATCTCTCAGTGTACATATAACAACTAGTGATAAATCATGATCGTAATCTTAAATTAAAATTATGTCATCTTTTACATGCTTTGCATTTTATTACTTTGGTATTTTGATATACATTTGATTTTGCTAAACATCTTACAGGATATTTTAATAATGAAAGGATGAATCAGTAATAAGATGAATAAATACTGAATTCCCAATTAAGAAAGTTAGCTTTGCTGATGTCAGGAAAGGTACCGCTGTTCCATCTTGCCATAGATAATAATTTTAAATCTGGATATTTACATACATATGAACACATTATATGAATAGAAATATATCCTTCTAGTCAGAGAGAAAGAAGATAATGAATTCTGGAAGAAAATGATGCAGTGTCTGCCAAAAATTATTATAGCTGATTAAAAATGTTTGATATGTTTATTTCCTGATTAACAATACACACACACACACTGACTATCCTGCATTGGGCAAAAGATGTATGATTCTTTCTTAATAATGTAATACAATGAATAAGGTATTTATGTAGCCTTGCTCAGATGCACTGTTTCAGACTGCAGAGAATGAGTCTTGTCTATATACAAATCAAAATTAATTCCAATATTTTAGTCAAGAGCTATGGGTGCCATTGACATATTCGTTTCCTTTATACAGGGGAAGAGAGGCAAAATCATAACATTTACATAAGTTAATAAGAGGAAAACATTTGAAATTGAGGGCGTTTGGTATATGCAAAGATAATGATAAAAACTTTGAGTTAGTTTGGCTACCTATTAACTTTGGAGACTCATCTATAAAGTTTTTATGGCAATAATAGAAATGGATTGTCATTCTTTTCTTCCAAGATATTTTCTCAAATTCCCTGTCTATGCTACAGCCTAATGATTTCCCATCCAAAAGCTAACTGGATTCAACTCTTGCTTAGTTTTTCAAGATCAAGGCAAATTCCCACATTTAAAAGTTCTCACCTATTGACTAATTTCCACAATATACTTTAGTACAGTCTACTTCTATCCCCCGATTCAGAAAAGTATATAACTAGTGATCTGATAAAAGATGGGGAAAATTAGAGGATTATTCTTATCAATCCAGCAGCAGCCACGCTAGCAAGTTTTTCAACTTTCCCTTTATCTA
Organism: Pareas carinatus; assembly: GCA_032468095.1. Classification (NCBI taxonomy): domain Eukaryota; kingdom Metazoa; phylum Chordata; class Lepidosauria; order Squamata; family Pareidae; genus Pareas; species Pareas carinatus. Next base: position 14,993 of record JANHFO010007405.1, read on the forward strand.
AGAAGTCTGATAAAAATCTGCCATGTCCCGATAAGATCAATTGCAGTGATCTAATACACATTGATTTTACAGAAGACAAAGTTGAAAAGACACTACACAATCTAAAACTATCCCTTTTGGTCCTGATGAATTATGTGCATACTTCTTTAAAAACTCTCTACCACCATAGCTGAACCATTAAGCATAATCTATGAGATATCATTCAGATCCAGTACTTTGCCTGACCTATGGTCATTAGCATGATCAATCCTATTTTCAAAAGGGAGACCCTAGCCTAGTTGAAAATTACAGACCAATCTCATTATGTTGTGTCACCTGCAAAGTCATGGAATCAATAATCAACCAATCCATTACCCTCCACTTAGAAACAAATAATCTACTCTCTAACAATCAGTTTGGCTTTAGAAAAAAATTGTCCTGTCTACAATTTCTACACTGCAAAAAAAATTTGGACTACACAACTTAGCCAGGGTAAAGCAATAGATGCAATTTACATAGACTTCAGCAAAGCCTTTGACTCAGTGGTGCATGATAAACTACTGTTAAAACTATGCTCTTGTGGCATCTCTGAATCACTGCATAAATGGATAGCTGTATTCCAGTCAAACAGACAAGTAGTTAAAATAAGGAGTGCCATATCAAACCCTGCACAAGTTAATAACAGCGTCTCCCAAGGCAGCATTTTAGAACCCACCCTATTTTTAATCTACATAAATGATCTCTGTGATCATATCAAAAGCAATTGTGTCCTCTTTGCTGATAACGTAAAACTGTTTTAACACCACTGACAACACTGCTGCCTGACAAAGTGACCTGGACTATGTGTCTGAATGGTTGAACAATTGGCAACTTCATATCTCAACCAAAAAATGCTCTGTTTTACATATTGTAAAAAAGAATCAGAACACTAAATACAAACTGGGTTGATATGACCTCAAAGACAACCCTCACTCTGTCAAGGACCTAGGAGTACTCATTTCAAAAGATCTATGCCCCAGAGCTCACTGTAACAGCATTATCAAAATGGCATTAAGAGTTAACCTAATTTTGCGAAGCTTCTTTTCTGGTAATATTGAATTGCAAACAAGGGCATAGTTTGGAGGTATTTTATGAGAAGAGTAACATTTATATAAATGAAAAAATGATTTTGTATGTGATAAGAAATTATTCAAATGTGTAATAGGAGAAAGGGGCAGGTGTTTAAAAAAATTATGATCATACTAGCTATTGGTACCCGTGCTGTTACAGGTTTGGTATAATAAGGTGCACATGCCAAGTGGAGGAGAGGCCCTGGAAAGAATAGGCTTCAAAAAGCACTTTGCAGGCCTTGTTCAGCCTCCCCCACCCCTGGCATTTTTTGCAGAGAATGAGAGTGATAGATTTTTTGGGGGGGGGAAGCTGGACACCATAAGTCTTTTCAGAATCTTTATTCAAACAGTCAAAAAAGAGAAAAGTGGGCTCATTAGGTTTCTCAGCTGTTTTGAGGCCTTGTCTGCCCTGCCCTCCCTGTTTTTTGCACTCACCTGCATTGCTGTCATAGGTACTGGTTCAATAGTGGCTTCCAAGCAATTTTCCAACATGAAGAAGCAATTTTTGCAGTCTCCTGACCTGCTGCTTCTAACTCCTCAATTAGTACTGTTCAATGAAATATTCAAAACCAAACAGGGAAGCTGCAAAAGTCCTCCAATCAGAAGAGGC
>JANHFO010007405.1:21497-32592 GCA_032468095.1 Pareas carinatus
CACCCGCCCCTTCGCCTAAGAAGGATGCCTGCGGAATGAATGAGTGCCCCTCGAGCTGCCGCCGCCGCTCCCAGCATTCTGGCTGTGGCGGGCGGGCGGGCGGGCGTGCAGAAAGTGCAACTGACTCCAGGGGTCCCTGCAGCGACTGAATGAAGGAGAGGAGGAGGAGGAGGAGAAGAAGAGGAAGAACAGCGGTAGCCGAGCAGCCCGGGGAGCAGCATGCAGCTTTCCGCCCGGATTCTCAACCTCTTGCTTTTGGCTCTGTTGGCTGGGCTGGATCCTTCCAAGGTAGGAGAAAGCCTCTCTGCCACCCGGACAAGCTCGCCTCCTTTCGGTCCTCTCCCCCACCCCCGGCTCCCCCCGACACCCGATGTCAGGCTACCACGGGCACTACTTTGAAACAGGGCTCCTCTGCAAGTTGTTGTTTTCCCGTCTGCCTTCCCCTACCCCGGTGGTTTTGATCGGGAAGGAGCAATGCGGATCTCTGGGTGTCTTGAGGTGTGCTTTGGACCGGGGTGGTTGTTTCAGAAAGGAAGGGGACGCGGCGGAGGGGAGATTTCCCCATTGCATTTGATGTCTTTGGTGCCCTCGAAGCCGCTAAAAGACCGTGTAGTTTTCGCCAGAAATGTGGTCACGCTTCTCCAAGCCAACATGCCTTGAACCCACCTGCTTTATTGTTTTTGAGCACTACGTACTTTACGTGTGTGTTTGAAGGCAATGTTGGAAAGTGACCAGGGAGGTTAGCAACATCAGGATGCTGCAGCTTATCTTCTCCAACAGCTGGAACTATTGTGGCACCCACTTGCTTCTCTCTCTCTCTGTGTGTGTGTGTGTGTGTGTGTAAAAGAAATTGCAACAAAAGTGAACTAAGCAGATTTTTTTTTCCTTAAGGAAAGATGGACTTTTCCATAATTTATTAATACAAGTTTATTTTGTGGAGGGGCAGGTTTATTGAAAAATTAAGCCAATGGTGAATGAACAGGTTGGAAATAAGCAATAGGGTGCACTGGGTTCCCCCTTTCGGATAATGCCACCACTGTTATTAGACTCTGGAAGTTGTCTCTGATGCTAGCTAGAATGGACATTAGGATAGCCAAGTGACTGGTGAGGGCTGGGTTATTTATAGCCATCAGAGAATGCATCAAACACTTCAAAAATAGGAGCAGCAGTTGAAATAAAAAAAAATGCGCCTTTTTATCACAAGGAAAAAGAAGGGGCTCCTATGTAATTGCTGTTCCATTCAGGTTGGGTTGCAGAAGGGTTGGGTGGTTGTTGTTTTTTAGATGAATTTGTACATTTAAAAATGATTTGTTCTGACTGGAATGATGTACACTCTTAGAAGCCAATAAGAATGGTTTTGCACAATGCCAGTTGTCCATTTGTTCAACTTCTGAAAAAGGATCCCATCCAGATGTATTGGGAAGAGATTTACTGATCCGTGGTAGGCCCGACATTATTCATGAACCATGTGCTGTTTGACATAAGCCCTAAAGTTTTAGTGAACAATTTACATATTCAATATATATATATATTGAAGTACAAGTACAGGTCTTCGGCATTATGTGTGTTCTGCACATGGTGGATGCCGATATGTATTTTAAAGGTATTTGACATGCAAAGCAGAACATATTTTATATCTTGAGAGATGTCAGAACTGTTCAGACTGAAAACATAGACTTCCAGCTAGCAACTCAACTCCAAGTTGAAAGCAGTTCTTTCTGGAAATCATGATGTAGTAAGGAGAGAGCAAATGGGAAATCACACATAGAAAATATAGTACAGGCTGTTATTTAGAAAATGTGTGCCTGCAGAACAACTGATTTCATGTTCGGGTAGACTTACTCTGACTGCAATTTGTCAGGACAAATTTTCATGAAAGACGGCCATGCCTTCTGTTTAGACTGAAAAGGAAAGAAGCTTAAAATAATGTTGGCCATAACCTATCTAGGTTTTGAGACTTCTCCTCTTAAAGCAAAGCTGAGCACTGATTAAAAACAAAGAAATAAGGTAAGAGACGGCTTAAGGTTTGCTGAGCATCTGAGAGATAATCTGAGCCACTGTGTGGACAAGAGTTGTATATGCATCTCTCAGTTGCTTGTGCTGTGATTGTGAGGATCTAAGGATCTTTTTATCTACGACAGGAAATTCTGTTGTCTTCCCAACCAAGTATCTAGAGGCAGAAGGAAAACAAGATGGATTTCCATCCCAACCCACTTAATGCATAGATCCTTAGGCTGCAGACATCTTTTCACTTGATGCATTTTATAGTAAAGCGCCACAAAACACTAATTTAGGAACTTCCTTAAAAATACAATGCCATGTTGAGCCAATGGCCTAAATAATATCTTCTGTAAAATGATTGTTATTAATATTTTTATGATTCACAAAAGATTTGAAAAGATCTTTCAATTTTTTTTAAAGTTGCTATCGCAAATGGTAAATAAGGAAACAAAAGCAGGATTTCAGTAGTTCATATAGAATTATCTTAAAGTTAAGTTGTATTAATTTACTGAAGATAAAGCACAGTTTCCATGAGCTTGAAAGCTTTGTACAGTATATTACATCCACAGTCAAAAATAGGTGGGTGTGTACCCCATTGTTTTAGGTTTCTTTAGCTTCTTATTCTTAGCTTCGGATTTTGCAAGACTTAAGCTTTCTTAACCCTTTTCCAAGCTTCAAGAAACCAAAATGAAACAAACCATATTTTTGGGACCCACCTACGTCTAGGAGGCTGTAGGGTTGCAAAAGAGTGCTGGCAGGCTACCTCTAGCCCATACTTTTGGCACTCCTGATCTATTATAACAATATAAAAAAGCCCAATAAAGTCTAATCAAACTTTGACATTATCACAGTTCTTATGGCATACAGATGTAAATATTTTCTCACATTTATGTCAAACAGTGAGGAAGAAAGAAAGCATGAAGCCATAATGGGAAGGCAATACACACGGCCCACTCAGTTTTGAAGAGCAATGAATTTGAGTTTAAAGCCAAACAGATTTTGTCCATTCTTATTATGCCATATTACAGCACCCATCCTTCCTGACTAGTTGTGTAAAACAATGTGATTTGCAAGCTGGCATATCTAGACAGCAACAGATTGGACAAAGCCAGAAAAAATACCAGATGACTTCTTGTAATGAAAATATCCATATGAGCATAGAATATATAATGATGCAATGATGCTAGGTGCACTGAATCACCTAGCACATATTGGTAGATCTTACTGGCAGTGGATCTCCAAGGATCTTAAGCAGGCTCCTAACATTGTAATCCTACTTGGAACCTCTCAGATCTAATCTTTGCTGGCATCTTCTATATGCCAAACATCTTATGCTACCAAGCTGTGGGCCTTCCCCCGTTGGAATCTGTGAGTTTCAATAGAGTGAAGAGAAGGGCTCTTCCTTTCTGCTCAAAATTGCCTAATTCCCATACACGTCCAGGCATATACATAAAAGAGATCTACATACCTATTTTTGTTCCACAGGTAGTAAAAACAGAGGTGAACAGCAAGCCAGTGTCAAGAGGCAGGAGGTTGACAAAAAAAATAAGCTGATTTCCAATCTCCATTGGTATATTATACTTTTGTTGCTTAGTTTAGCCCTGAAATATCTAAGTTCATAATGACAGGAAAGAATTAACATATGTTATCCAGGCAGATATGTAAATGAGCAAGGATGAGAAATAGGGGTAAGTGCTATTTTTTCCTACTACAGGCATTTGAGATAGTTGCTTTTTATTATATGGAGAGATTATATATGGCAGCAGTGACCTTTCCTTCTGTACATGGCACATCAGAGAATATTGGAACACTATTTTAACATTACAAAAGGGGTTAAAAGCAATCTCAACGTTACCATAGTGAGCTATGTTATGTAAGCCACCTTAGGGATCTTCCTGGACAGAAAGGTGGAAGAAAACAACTTTAAAAAGAAGAGTCAATTCATCCAATGATTTCACATTAACTAAAGCCTCTTGGAATTTTAGGCAGAGAACCTCTACAACAAAATTCGAAACAGCATCGGCAAAATTCTTTTAATTTCTCAGAAGTACTGAATTTCATTCATTTCACAAGTTGTGTAGTTTTGGTTTACTTATTTTTGCCTTTGAGTGAGTTCTGAGCCTCGGTGGCTACACAGACAAATCCAGGCAGGAATTTTTTTTAGAAGTAGTTTTGCCCTTGCCCTCTTAGGCTGTGAATGAGAAGCCCAAAGTCACCCAGTTGGCTTTGAACTCACTGTCACCCTTTTTTTTTTTACCCCAGATCTTTAACCAGTACACCAAACTGACTCTTACCTGCATGTGTAGAAAAAGCATGCAAAAGCATACACTCACAATGGAGATTTGGGGTCTTGTATTTTTTTTTCTTTTAGAGTAGACAATTAAATCTATTTAGTAGTAAAAGTAACATGGAAAATAAACTGTCAGAGACTCATGCTCTGATAAACGTTTGCTTACCTCCAGTGAATATGACTTTCTTAAAGTTTATGCAGATCAGCTATATAGGGATGCTGGCCAACAGTAGTACTCTAAGATGTATCACACAACCCATTTTTAAAAACAAATCAAGAAACCTCATATGGATTCTTGAAACGTTTAGACACATTCTAGAGATTCAGAAATTCGAGACATAGAAATACTTAAGTACGTTAAGATCCACGAATTTCAACTCTGGCACAATATTTGTATATTACCATGATACACTTACACAGATCCAGTTTGTATTGATTTATATTTTTTTTACAGGATTTCACTTCAAGACTGGGCTAAATTTTCCCTATTTTCAGTGCATCATTTTATGAGCTGCACTTAGTTAGCTATTAATGAAGCAGCACTGACATTTTTTTAACAAGTCTTAAATGTGGCAAATGCATTGAAGACTTATTTCAGTACTTTGACTAAAGTGCAGCCTGTATAACTCTGAGAGGAATTTCTGTTTCTTTGACTACCATGAAAAGATTTTTTTCACTCTAATAATATAGATTAGGGACATTATCTTTTTCTCTGGCTATTGCTGAAATCTTAGGCAAAACTTCAAACTGGAATCAAAAGGTTATAATGAGAAACATAGCATTATGTACTGAATATTATAGAGTGGTATTTAATTTAAATCCAAATTTAAAAATCTGGAAATTCCTAAGTGTTGCTGCTAGATGGCATGTCTGTGCTAGTTTCTGGAAAGTATAGAGGTGCTTCAGCTGACCTTGGTGCTCTGTGTTCAATAGGTTGGCTATGCTGCCTACAAAGATCTCTCCAGGTAAGTCATTGCTCAATCACAAGCAAAGCATCACTCCAGCAGAGCAGAAGGAGTTGACACTAGCTTGAACCTAAAGATTTAGAAAGTATCTGGGTCAGGCTGGGTTTTGCTGGAAAGGCTAGAAAGATTCCTGTCTGAATCCCTAAAGAGCCACTGCCAATCAATGTCGCTACCATGTTCCCTGAAAATAAGACACTGTCTTATATTAATTTTTGCTCCCAAAGATGCGCTAGGTCTTATTTTCATTTTTCCACCAAGAACTTCCTGTCTGCTCCAGTTGCACAGGAGGGAAAGCCTTATTATCGGGGAGGTCTTATATTTTGAGAATGCCTTATATTTCAGCGAGAGACAAAACTGTAACTAGGTCTTATTTTCGGATGATGTCTTACTTTCTGGAAAACAGGGTAGTATTGAACAAAAATGGACCGCTGGTCTGATTCAATGTAAGGCTACTTTCTATGATCCAGGAGTAATCTGTATAAAGATTCCGTTCAGATGAAAGGCCTCACTGCACACACAGTGCTTGCAAGCATAATTACTGTCTAAAAGGGAGTTGCTTTCTTTATTTTTTAGGGAGTTTATTTAATCTTGAAGCAAGCACTGATATAGCAGATTAGATAGTAGTCTGTTTTTCACAACTATGATCAGGATATAATCAGTTTTGGAATTTCTCCAAGTGGTAGGATTCTATATTGTAGAATCCAATTTTTAAGGAATTGGACAACTTGTAACTGGATTGCCAAACGTGGTTTCATGCATTTAAGTCTAGTTCAGTTTAAATTTAAATTGGGTCAAATGTAGTTCTTTCATCCGACCTATGGTTATTTTGTTCCTGGTGATTTTTCAAAATATGACCCCTGAGTTTGCTAACTTAAAGCCAGGCGCGGCAGTTTGACCCCAAAAACACTCACAATTTTTGTTGTTTGTGATGTGCAATCACACTGAGTGACAGAGGTTGCAATAGCACTCCTGAAAATGTTCCATCATAAGAACAGGTTATTTTGACTTACATTTCACAGTTGGAGTGTTATTTTTAAGCTTGGAATGCATTCCATAAATTCAGAATAGAACGTTGATATTCTTTCACTGAGATCAGAACTGGATGGAATGTTTTAACATTTTGCATACCTATAGTTTGGTGATTGGGATGGAAGTTGATTGATTTAAAGCACACTAGGGATGGAGTTTTCAGAGAACATTAAAACTTTTCTTTTGCCTCAAGACTATCCCAATCCAACAATTATAGGTTTGGTCTAGTAGTTTTTCAAAAGTAGAATGTGTTGCAGAAAGGGATTTACAGAATTACATAGTCCAGCCCTGAAATTTGCAATTTAACTCAAACCACTTTGTTTCTGAAGATATATTTTTAGAAAACTAACAGACCAGCACCAGAACAAGTGCATTTGCTATAATTCTAGAAGAAACAGAGATATTCTGATGCTTTCCAGATATTCTCTGAATATTAAGTTTTCTCACAGTGAAATACATTCAAGTATGTATTTATGAAACATAATAAGGGAGAAGGGGAAAAAATAAAATAAAAAAGAGGATAGACACAATAGCCACACAGACCAATGGATAGAACCTATAAATATAGGACTAAAATAACCAAGAAGAAAACCGGAACCTCGCATGATTAGGAGAAGGATAGCAAGATACAAAGAAAGAGAGGATATCTTGAACAAGGAGCCCAATAACAGAAGGAGAAGCACAAGGTACAGAAATGGCACTAAAACAAGCAAAATATATATAAAGACAATACGTAACCCGATTTGGGGGCCCATAATGAATAGTGAACGAAGAAGTAACTTGAAACCCCAGTGAAATAAAGAACACAATACCATACTAAAGTGTAAATAATGAGGATAATGCGTAATGTAAATGTAATGTAGTACTACATATGACTCTTTCTTTGTCACTAGCATGTGAACTGATTTTATTCTGTGAAAAACCACTAAAAAGATTTTTTTAAAAAGAAAAGAAACGGCTCAATCAGACCTATTTAGAATTTAGCAAATGTCATTAACTAAACTGATTTGCTTAACTACCTCCAGGTAGATGTAGTGGCTTTGAGTTAAACCTAATTTACCCTATGGAATTTGTGACAGAACTTGAAACAATTGACTTAAAACTATGCTCTATTACTTCCAAATAGTCCCGTATTCCCACAAAAATAGTTTACTTTTCTGATAGTAGTTCAAAGTCTCAACTTCTAGAAGAAGTGGGGATTTTTTTACCACTTTTGGTTTGTAATTATTGAGACCAGACCGTTGTGCAATATTCTTCAACAGGTATAGTGATGCCATTGTAGATTTCATGATAGGAGATGTGCCTCAGATATGTGAGTTTTTCTGTGGGAAGTCCATCTAATAATATTTAATTCATGTTCTATGGTAGTATTTATTTGTTTGCTAGATTCATACCTTCCTTTGTATTCAAGAGGCTTGCATTCATGTTAAACCATAGTCTTAACTCAAAAGCCAGGACTGGTCCATGAGAAACCTCAGATTTGCATCCCCAATGCCTATTCAGCCACCTTTCCATGTGATTTGGGACATTTTAATTTTATCATTTAATTCTGTCTTTCACTGAATGGTTATGTAAGAACCAAAGACCCTATTTTAAAACACATTCTTGATTATTTTACAAAGGCAGTTTTGTTACCCTTGATTTGAGATTGACTTAATCAGAGTTTGATTGAAGAATGTATTACTTCATTCGGTTCACTGACATCTATGATTGGGTGTTGGAAAAGCCATGGCCCCACTAGTACTAAATGTTTTGTACTAGTGGGAATGAGCGGCACGAGGCAAAATGTAACTTCTAGATAAAATAAGCTTAATTTTGTCTTAGGCAGTTCTTCAAAACTAGTTTCCTTCTCTTGTAAGAAAATTACATTCACATCAGCTATTGAGTTATTTAAATAGGACAACATAAATGATAGAAGAATTGTCTTCTGCTAATACAAGAGGCTGAGAGCATGTTTCTACTTTCGAACATGCTAAAAATTCTTTATTGTTGTTGTATGACGGTATCTAGCAAATGCTGATTTGATAGTTTGAAGACATCATCAGATGTTAGCTAATTCAGGGGAGATTTTTCCCTTCTAATAACCTGAGTATGTCAACATGTGTGTAATTTGCTCCATTTCATGTCTCCATTCTTTGATTCTGGAGTTTATATTTTATTTTAGATACACAATCATAAATTCAGGAATGGAAGGAAGTATGGTTTTTCTACCACTTTATTTGAGGGATATGCATCATAAAGCTCATTTAAGGCAAAAGTATACATGGAATATCTATAAACACATTTGTGACCAATTGCCTGCCCCTGTTGATAATACATTTTAAAAACTAAACATGAAAGTTTTTGCTGTGACCAGGGTCAGCCACAGGGTGCCTTGGACCTCCCATGTGACTTTTCAAGGAAGTTATTCACCATCATATCTTTTATAAAAAAGCAAAAGAAGGTATTGCAATTTATAGAGAGAAAAATAGGAAAAGTCTATTCCTAAGTCTCCAGGTCAGACTAGGAATCACCCATGTGAAGAACCACTATTTATTTGTGTAGATCAGTCTTCTCCATCTTGGTGCTCTACAGATTATCCTTGCTAGAAATCCTGCTGGTTGACCACACATACAATATAATACTGTGCTAACTGGGCCAATAATCTCATAAAGCAGTTTTATGTGTTACTAATATGAGTTAAGCAGCCATCAGACATGTGTCACATATAAAGAGGATCTTTTCATCAGTATACTGCTAAAAAGGTTGGGATAGAAACTATGGGAATGGAAACTATGCTTCTGTGCAAATGAATTAATCCACTCATATTTTGTGCTTATTCACTACACTTTAAACTAGTATCCAAACTTTTAAGCTTCTTTCCATTGCTCTGTGGTCCTGAAGGGACACTAGAAGCAGTGTGAATATAGTTCAGCATTTGTGCCTATTTTGTCTCTTCTGAGACAGACAAGCAAGATGTCAGAAAAGGTTATCAATGTTGTGATAAAGTTATATGTCTGGAGAGAAAAGAGTGTTTTGATAGTGAAAGATATTTGGATGGCCACCAAGTGATCACTTTCAGGCATTAGTTAAACTTGAAACATTCACTTTTGATATTTCAGGCAGTTTTGGGAGTAATTGTTCCTTGGAATTATTTTTATTAAGGAGGAAAAAAAGCACAAAATGTACTTGCTTTTAGCCTAGAACTAGTGAATTCGGTTTTAAAATGGAAATCTAATGTGTTCTGCTGTTCTTCTCTTTCTCTCTCTTCTTCCTCTTTTTGCTCTTTAATTCTTCTCTGTCTAGAGTAAAAATCAAGCAGCTATAAACTAGGTCCCACAGACCACTAAGGTTTGAATACTTGAATGGGTTCCATGGCAATAAGAGGGGAAAACTTTCCTCAAGGACTAAAGTTAAAAAAAGAAATTTTCTGTGATGGACTAAAAGAAAAATAAAACTCTTTTTATCCCTTAAATGGTAAAGGTTCCCCCTGCACATGCATGCTAGTCATGCCCAACTCTAGGGACAGTTCTCATCTCTGTTTCTAAGCCGAAGAGCCAAAGAGGTCCCCGTGGTCATGTGACCAGCATGACTGAACGCCTAAGGTGCATGGAACACTGTTATCCCTTAGTCCCTAACTAAAAGGGAAAGGTCTTGTCAGCTGTCATCAGAAGCTCCCCTCCTTCAGAAATTTCTGGGATTTGTTTTAAGCAACAGGCTCCAGAAAAAACCCTGTTCTAAACATTTATTCTTCATTAATTGGGATGATCTTGCGAACCAAGATCTGAGCAGGGCTTCATGTGGTAAGTCAGGTGAAAATGGATTTGGTTTGTGTTATCTATATTTCTAAACTTCCTTGTTGACTTATAGTAATGCACCTGTATGAAAGGCTTCCTGTGAAGGCTATTTGGAAGCTACATTGAATGTCCAGTTATCTTGCAGTGGTTATTAATTAGACCTCAGAAACTGCATCAGTTCTGAGCTACTGTACACCGGCGACCAATATTTTTCGAAGATAATCAGTAGTAGATATCCTGGATCCTAAATATTTGACTTGACTTTTTTTTATAACATAGTAGTCTTGAATAGGCTTTTCAATTTTGTTATTTGCTTTTACTGATGCTTATTATGTGTACAGTTCCTATAAGATGGGAAATTGACTTACAGTAACTCAGACTATCAATAATAGTGGTAATAATAATTATGTTTATAAACCACACCATTAAAATGCAGTTTAAACGCACAAAACAATAACATTGGAGTTGATATGGTGGCAATATTTCTCCAAAGCTGAACAAGTTCAGGGAGAGAATCCTAAAATCTGAAGCAAAGAAATTTTCTCTGCAACAAATAGAGCAGAGGTGGGCAATCTGTAGTTTTAGAGTTGTGTATTTTGTGCTCTTGACATCTTCTTTAATCAAGATTGTTTAAAAACCTACCGCATTTTAAGATGGAACAGGTGAAGGCATACTATAATTCATGAACAGTCATGTCAGTAAACAACAAGAAGTCCTCAAAAATTCTCTCTCTTCCCATTCATATCATCCATACTGCAGTTCTTGGGTGGTTGAAAGACTACCCAATTGTCTTCTACATTTCAGAACAGGATTAAGCCAAAACTTTAGCATACTGTATTTACTTTTGAAGTGGAATTCAGTGCATGCTGTTGTTTCTTCTTCTCCTGTTCCTTTTTTTCCTCCTCTAAATTCTTTTCATCAAAAATCAAGATAATTTAACTTGGGATTTTTCAAATGGGGTCCCATGAACCCCAAAGGTTTTTTCGAAGACTTGAAGAAAGAGTTGCTCTAGAGCTGGGTTTCCCAATCTTGAC
>JANHFO010007406.1:0-15783 GCA_032468095.1 Pareas carinatus
AGAAGGCTCTCCCCCTGGGGGTCGCCAGCCGGCATTGTTTGACTGGCGGCACCCTGAGGAGGCCCTCTCTGTGGGAGTGTGTGGGTCGGCGGGAGGTATCGGTGGGAGGCCTTAACCACTGTACCAAATCGGCCCCCTCATGTATCAGTAAAATATTATTTTATTCTCTGAAAAGTAATTTTATTTTTTAAAGGCAAACATGGCTGACAGGAGCAGAAACACAATGCAACAACTTGAGCTTTTTTCTAGTATGGGTATCCTCTTTAAGGAAAAAGATCCAAAACTCCACAAACCTTTCTGTCTTTTACAGTGTTATATTATCTACATGCCTACAGACCTATCATGTCATTTCCTTTTAGCATAACCAATATTTTTCAAAATGCAGATAAGAAGCAAGCAATAGTAAGCTAAAGAAGTCAAGGCGTGGAGTAAGAAAAAAGACAATCTAGTTTAGAGGTTGAGCTCCATCTCTTATCGTGGCCTTGATGAGTTGTGACTTTTACATAGTGTTGATATATGTATCAAACCATGTGATGCATTCCCTGATAATTATAAGGACAGCACTGATCATTTTTGCTATGCTTTAATGATGCAATCAAGAAGAGACAATGTCCAGTTTTAGCTTATGATTGCTAGTACTTTTCAGTGCAAGCTAGGATCTCTAGAAATTAGGTTGCAAAACAGCGTCCATTTGGTATTGATCCTGCCAGCTAGGAGATCTATACAAAGTATTTATGCATACATAAAATTGTGTGTTGGTCCTACCCTATGAATGTGATCATATTATAGGCTAATTAACTTCTCTGAGATGATAGCATCTCTGAGGTGATTCTGAAGATAAACAGTTGCAGTTAACTTATATTAAAATCTGCAGGTCAAGTTAATAATTTGAATTAGTTCACAATGAATTTAATGGGTCATAAAAACAAGTTAACTTGTTTCGAATCACCTTTTATATGTAAATTGCATTTATATAATAATTGTGTACTGCATAGCATTCATCTTGAAATAACAATATCATTTTCAGAACACTAAAAAGCTTTAGGATTTAATGCAGTCATTGCTGTTCACATAGATAGTGTAGTATACAAGAAAACTGACTGCCCTTCAATTTGCATATTAAATTGTGCAGTTTGTCCTTTCTCATCAACTGGAGCTCACTTTCTTGCTATATCAGCATTATCTTCCAGAGATGTCTTCTGGAAAAATATTTTCTGTTCCTCCTTAAGGTGAAAACAATTTGTTATGAAATGCATCTTGGATGATACAAAATGGTAATATTCATAAGCCACTCAAGTGCAAAACAGAATAAAGCTTATTTATGTCTTTCTTAAATAATTAGAATAAAACTAAAAATGAATAGAAAATAGAAATCCATACTTACAATACCTTTAGATTTGTTTTTCTGCTACAAAATAATGGTCAAGATGCCTAGCAATAATGATATATAAGATAATTATAATTTTATTATAAGATTATTACAATTTTGTATTCCTAAAAACACAAAAGCAATTATTATAAAAACTAGTAAAATAGGCATATTAGTGGTTAATGTTTATAACAATGTTTGTTTGGCTTGGCAATCTCTCTTTTTTATTCATAGAAAAGGAAGAATAATTGAGCATTTTCTTGTTGGAAGAACAAGAAATCTGACTTCATAATTCTGCTGTTTTACTGATCATATGGCAATCCTCTTGAATCATTTACATTGTTTATCAGATTTAGAGGTTAAAATCTAAATTAAAAAACTGTATATCCCCAATGCGTGATTTATTTATTTTATTTTATTTATTTCAACAATTTATGTGACTGCCCTTGTTACTGTTCACACTTTTGGGGACTGATAATAAATCAAACCAAAAGATAGCTAAATAACTCTAATTAAACAAGAAATTGCAACAACCATCAATACAATATATATGAAGGTCCAAGTAGGTCCTTTCCTCTTGCAATTGAAACCCAGACAAACAAACTAATAACCTGGTCCAAATGCTTGTGTGAATAATTAAGCCTTCAGTGTCTTATGAAACACCAATAAAATGGGGGCATTCAGGCCTCCTGAGGAGGCAACTCCAAAGGAGAACCACTGCAACTGAAAAAAACTTCTAACAAATCTTATTTCATTATTGAAAGGATGCATTTTCAAAGAGGAGTTAGCTTGTACACTGGGAGTAATTATAAAGAATCTCTCTTGCAAGAGACCTATAATAACTTGAGATTGCAAAATTGTAAGCTCATGTATTTAAAAGGCACCAGGCTAGGAAAGACACAAATGAAGCTATATCACATGGTAACAATTTGCGTAAATTACAACTGAGAGAAAGATGGAGAAATATCTAAAGATATGTAGAATTCCAGCTAAAGCATATAAGTTAGCTGTTAGTTCTATAACTTGTTTTTTTTTATTACACTAGATAATACTATCTCCCTAATAAATCCTTCTATGCCTAATCACTGTTTTATAAAATGAGTAACTAACATGCCTTTCCCATTTACTTTTTCAGGTTGTGTGGAGGAAACTTGGAGATGCTGCAGGCTCGTGTCCTGGAATTAGACAGCACTTGTCTGGAAGCCAGTACAAAGGGCCAATGTGAATGGCTATCAAAATGAGGAAGGATTCCAAGTATCAGTGAATTTTAAGCAGTAATAAGACAATGCCAAACACTTTCTAGGCCACCACTGGAAAACAGAACAGTCTTTTCTTCATAGACTTTGCGTGATATATCCAGATCTGCAACTAATATAAACCATTCTGCTTTTGCCACAAGCATTTTCAGTACGTATACACACACACAAAAGTTTCATATACAGGAAGATATAGCTAGCAATCATCAAGGTTGTTCAAATTAATCCAGAAGGAAAACTCTCAGAGAAAGTGCTTTTATAAAAAATGAAAACAGAAAGGAAGTAGATGAAGAGATTCCAATGAACTGTGCCTTTGATCTTCACAGTTTGAAAAGAGAGTAGTCTTATATTTGAGTGTATTAAATATTGGTTAATGGTGAATAGCCAAATTGCGGCTGAAGCCATTTTCTTTCCAATTGTTTGGATTATTGCTAAATGCCCCAAACCTTCAAGTCTCACAAGAGCCAATAGTGTAGCAAAAGAAAAAACTTTATATAAGCACTAAAATTGTGATGCTTCATTGCTGTAAAAACAGACCAAGAATCACTTTATTCTTATCGACTTTGGTGCTTGCATTGTAAAGAACTGGCCTTTCTCGTATTAAAAGAAATATTTCCTCTTCAGCGAAGTACAGTCAAGTCCTGGGGCGCTCTTAGTAACTGGGCATCAAAAGTCTGTGCTACTCTTAAAAGAAGCAAGCATTTCAGGAATGAAATAGATCCTTGAGGCAGGCTGAAGACAGGGTACCTCTAGTAATGCTCTGGAGACCTGGCGCCTAGATCCTTGAGGCAGGCTGAAGACAGGGTACCTCTAGTAATGCTCTGGAGACCTGGCGCCCGGTAGCTGCAACTGTATCCATGACTAAATCTTGATTGGAGATCTACACATATACATCAAGGAGAATGCTGGGAGGAAGGGACTGTTTCCAGAGCTGTGGAGTGAACACTGCAGCAATCTGCATTCTATTTTAATGGATAGGGGAATGCTGATATCTAAAGAGGGGAGGGGGGAATCTCAGATACCAAACTTGCAGGCTTTTATTTTTAACATACACACAGACCCACACAGAAAGACATGAAAAGAGGAACGCTATGCTCTTAGAACATGGAGCTGTTTCTAATTAATTTGAATTAGAGATTGATGTAAATGAGATATTCGTGATTGGCAAACAATAATGGATGGGTGTGCTGTGACAATGGCAAGCAGGACCAAGAGAAGCAAGAAAGCAAGAAAGCCTGAAGGCTAATGAGTTGTAGGGATGAAAAATTATACATTTAGAGGTAAAGTGGAAAATATAGACACTTTCACCAGAATGAAGGACACTCATTTCCAGACAAGTCACAAATAATTGGGAAAATGTTATGGATATATGCTTCTCATCTCTCAGTTATAAATTCAAAATTAGGTTGAAAGTGAAGAGTCTTAAAATGAGACTTCAGCTTAAATCATGACTACAATAAATAGAATACCAAACACAAGCCATTTAGGAAAAGGAAATTATTAAAAGTTACTCCAAAAGTTTAAATGATGGCCATATCATTGACTTATGACCTTTGAGAACATCAAATATCATAAATTCCCTTCCTTTTAGTCTGAAAACCAGAGGTTTATATAATGGACACAATTTCTGCAGGGTATCAAAAACAAATAAGTTAAATGTATCATGAATTGAACTGGACTGTACACAAAGCAAACTCTATCAGTTGGTAATACTTGAGTGTACAATGTACATGTATTTTTCAGGGCATTTGAAACAAGGTGAATTAAAAAGAAGAAAGGAGGTTTTGCTCCTGGAAAAGTGAATCAGAAAATAGTGTGAAATTAGATAGTGCTAAGAAAATATTTCAGGGAGTTCCTGGGAGAAGACCTGGGCTAGTCTTAGAGACAAATGACGAACGCATCATGACTGTGATGGATGCTGAAATCATCTCACTTTCAAAAATCTGGCACTCAAAAATGAATGCTGTTATACAGAACATTCCATGGTGTTAAGAATAATTCAGGAAACAAATTTTGACTCTGATAAATGAATTTAAAGCCTGAGGAGGTTGAAGGTAGTTTACTGAATACTGAAATCCATACTGTGGAATACTAGCATAATTATAGAATTAGAAGGGGTTTATTAGACCACTGTATAGGAATTCTGTATAGGAATTATATTAAATCATTCCTAATCGATGGTAATCTAGACACCACTTGAGCACATTCAAATTAAGATTAACCCATCACTTCTCTGGACATTACTGTCAGATTTTTTTGCTGCTAGGAAGCTTTTGTTTTGTTTTGTTTGTTTTGTTTGTTTTGTTTGTTTTGTTTGTTTTGTTTGTTTTGTTTGTTTTGTTTGTTTTGTTTGTTTTGTTTTGTTTGTTTTGTTTGTTTTGTTTGTTTTGTTTGTTTTGTTTGTATGGTATTCAACTGGAATCTGTCACTTTATAATCCCTTTTCATATCTCCTAATGATAAAGAACAAGTCTTGGCCTTTTTTATGTGTGTAATGTTGTTGAAGGTGCTTGAAAAAAACATTGTCATGAAAATGGCCAGTTCTTCTCAGAGGACTTAGTTTCTGGTCCCTTCCTTATCTTTATTATTGCTATCTGGATATGTTCCATTTTGTCTGGATTCTTCTTTAAGTGAAATGCTTAGAACCAGACATAATATTAAACAGTGCTTTTTGTCATAGAATGCACTGGAACAGAGTTCCAGCATCTTTTTTGCCTTAAATACGGTAAATTAAATTTATGTTAAGAATTGAATATATCATTTTTTAAATAAAAGATTGACAAGATGTGAGTTCCGGAACCCTTTTTCTTACAAAAAAGCACTGATATTAAAAATGAGATCTGATGAATAATAATTATTATTATTGTAATTTAGAAACCGTATTTGTGTTAATATGGTTCAAAATTGCATTTGCTCTTTTTTTATTACCAGACCATATTGCTAGTTTATATTCAGTTTGTAGTAAACGACTCTTTCAAGATCTTTTTCATACCCACCCTTACAAACCAAGTACATCACGTCTTATGCCCGTTCATTTGATCTCTATTTTATAAATACTTTGTCTCAAATTTCATCTCTTTTTATCTTCATTTCTCTGTCCTGTCAAAATTGAAATGCGTTGCTATGTTCTAGAGTATTATCCGCAGAACACAAGTCCTGACTCACAGGTCCTGACTCCTGTATTCTTTGTTGTGCAAGGGACAATTCAGACAGAAACAGTGTTTGTATTAATTTTCATTCATGAAAAGTTAAAGGTGAATTCCAAAAATTCAGCAAATTCACTAACAACGCCCTCCAAGTATTTTAATTGATTTCCCCTCCCCCCCCCAGATATGGAAAGCTCCGATTTCTGAATCTTTGTCATAGTGCTTGAATGAAAATGGCATACACAAATGTGTATACTTAAATGTGCTCCAGAATCAATTTTAGAGTATATCCAGACTGGATCTTTTGAACCTCAGTATATATAATGAAGTTCTTCTTATTGTTCTTCAGCATTTGGAGACTGAGATTCTGCCTTGACTTGAGAAGCAATTGCTTCTTGCTCCCTTTTCCTTTGCTTCTGTGTACCATGTAGAGATCTGTATCATTAAGTCCACATATCTAGATTTAGTGGAGTTCAAATTCCTGTTATGTCCAGCTAGTATATTGATAAGTATTCAAGACTTTTGTGAAACTTATGATCTTGGTCACAAGTCTGCATCGTATTTGCTATGGAGAGAATGAGCAGCCAAAATGGCCTCTTCTCCAAAGAAAACCTACAGGATGTAAACCTACCTGCATATTGCACTACAAGTATAGTTCAGGATAGAATGCTGGATTCCATGGTATCTATAGTTCCTATGGACCCAGTATACTGGATGTGATGCGATGTGTTTATATGAGTTCCTTGAGATAACACATGAGTAAGATTCTCTATTTGAGAGCTGAGGCTTGCAGCACTATTTTTAATCATTGGACTAGAAAACCTCTGATAGACATAGTCAAGATTAATTTTAGATTGGATGCTGGGTAATTTGAACCAAAGTATAGCCAACTCATCCCTTTTCCTGACTCATTTCTTATTCGTTAATACCAATTTCCTATATAGTAATTGTGCTCCAATGCAATTGACGCTACTGTTGTTAGCTGACCTTTAGGATGATGCTCAACTCCTGCCACATGATGTCATTTTTGTACCATGTAGAAATTTTGTGAAGTACCTGAAAATAATTAGCTACATTAGGTGCTCCTTATTTCATGGAATTGATTTCAGGGGCAGTGCTGCGGCACTGAGTCCATAGGTCATCGCACCGAATGGCGCATCATAGTCTGTTGTTCAGCAAATCTCTATCCAATTGCTTGTTTGCTGATGTGGGTTTTAGGTTTGTGCTGCTATAGATATTAAGCATTTGAAATCTTTAATCCAACCCTACCACAAGTCCCTTTTAAATATGAGGGAGCTAGTTTCTTCAGTTTTATAAGATAATACTTCGTTTCACAAATGTTTATGGCTAACCAAATGACATTGTATTTATTTGGAATTCAGGGGAGCTTTCCTTGCAGAGGATCACATCCTTTCAGAGGAAATGTTGAGGATTCCCGAAAGCATGTCCTTCATTAATCTGAGGTTGAAAATGCTTTTTTATTTTGCTTGAGTTCATGGACATAAATGGGTTTACATTAAAAAATTCCCTCCTATCCCCCTTGCTGTATAATATAGATTCTATGTATTAAAATGTCTGATAGCTATTTTGTGTATATATCAAAATGCAGTAATATTTGTATGAATGTGCAACAGGCTTTGTGATTAAACGCTGTTGCTTAGACTTTTTAATCATACCTAAGTATTTAAAGCAACAATAGGAATGCAACAATTCCCAAGATTGGGATGATTAAGAGGGTTTAATTCAAAATTGATATTGTCCTGTTTGTTTTCTTTTTTTCCCTTTTTCTCCATTATTATGATTGTGGGTATTAGATGGCTCCAGCACTAATATAGTGTAGCCTTTTATCCTATAATAGAGTGGCATTTATCAGCCCCCATTTTTTCCAGGAAAAAAAGGTTATTAAAACATGCTTTAGTAATTCAATAAGATTTTTTTTATGTCATGTTCGTTGACACGGTTGTTTTCATTATTTATATTAAAATTGTTGTGTTCCTATTATTACATGAAAACAGTAAAAGCAAGAGACCCTCAAAGAATTTGTGCCTGTGGTCAGGGACTAGATCCAAAGAACAGCTCTAGAGAAGTATTAAGTATTTTTCTGGATCAATGGGATATTAAACTATTTTTCAACTCTTTGAATAGCAGTCTCCTTTCCTAATGCTGCATCACAAAGTATTTAAATATTCCATTCAGTCTAATAAATGGGTTGCAAGTGGCTTCTATTCAAGGAAGAAATTTCTAAGCTGTTCTTCTCCCTGGTTGAGAGTTAGGAGCAAATTTTTTGTTGTTCAATGGATCTTAGCCAAGCTCTACAGGAGATAATTTGAGCGATGTTGGCCTTTTGACATAAGTATGTAAATTTTGATACTGTACTAAAACTATTTTTTTACAATTCATCATATAATGGGGATACCAAACATATGTGTTCATTTTAGCAATGGTAATAAAATATTTAATCCCAAAATCATTTGTGTGCTTTATTTTGAGGTTATGGTGGATTCTTTTGCACTGCACCCTTAGGCCGCTCCTATTTTATGATGCTACTAGCATGAGTCTAAGGCAGAGGTCTGCAACCTTGGTCCCTTTAAGGCTTGTGGACTTCATGCTGGCTGAGGAATTCTGGTAGTTGAAGTCCATGAGCCTTAAGAGGATCAAGGTTGGAGACTCCTGGTCTAAGGCATTTTAAGAAAGTTTTCTTTGGACAGGGATGCTGTATATTTAGTCCAGTCTCCATTAAATTTCTTTTTGCCCCAATGAAATCCACAAAAACAGTAATCAGGTGAGGAAATAATGTGCCACTTGTGCATATACGCACAATTTTTATAACACGTGAAGAGCTTGGGATGAGGTGATATTTGCATCTGTGAGAGTCTGAAGATGGCGGCCCACTTGGTGAGGACAACCCCTCTACAACCACAGATTAGAAAAGAAAGACTTGTGGCTCTCTGCCTTTTTAAAATCAGGAAACAGTGGATTTTCTTCTTGATTGTGGACCTCACAGAAGCAAAAATCAGCTATGCTTGAGTTACAGCATGAGTCTCAAACTCAAATTATCACAAGGATCACATGAAGTTTACTAGCCTGAGGTCACAGTACTGAAGTCTTTTCATAGACTGATGTAAAATGAGTCAAAATCGAATGAGGAAAAAACACTACTGCAAAACTGCCACTTATTTTTGGTTAGTTATCTGGCAGCAGTTTTTGTTAACCAGAACAATATTTGACTTGATGGCGATTGAATAACAACAACATTGTCTTTGATCTTCAGAGTATTACACCAGGTTTCAGAATATGAGACCTTGTTCATTAAGCTGGGCTCTTGGGATCAGTTGGAATTATCCAGCCTCCCTGCTGGATAGCAACTTACCTGCCTGAGCATCTTGACTCCATTTCTGGGTTTGCAATGGAGTCTGGGGGACTTAGAATTTTGGGGGAGTCCAGTCTCTCTTCCTTAGGAATGGGTCTTCGGTAGTTTGGAAGTTCATGGCTACTATGACAGCCATCAATCTATCCCAGATCATCCTGGGCCCAATCCAGGTCATTGGTTTTGTGACTTGAACTTGGAGAAGCTTTTGGTATCTCCAGTGTCATGGCCAAATTATGCCCTGATTTCTATGAAATCCTCTAGTGTCACTAACCATTGCAGGGAGGTTTGACCTATTAGATCAGTCTACTCACAGTGACTGGTGGACAGGAATAGGTTTCAGAAGGAGCTGGGGGCTAATCATATTGATCTGCTACATAGTGCATTCAAAGCCTTGGTTTTCTCTTGAAATAAGGGAGCAGGTGAGGCATTGGATCAGATTGTACATATGACCTCTCACCTCAAGGATTCCGTCACTCCCTGTGGCTTATAGAGGAACTTAGGGAGGTGAAATGGAAGAACAGATATCTATAGCATTACTAATGCTCAACCAATGAACTTTGCAAAACCTGGATATAGGTTGGAAATGTCATTATTTGTGCTTTTGGATGAATGATCTCTGACACTAGCGGGATTGGGATAGTGCATCCATCTTGGCCCTACTTGACCATGCAGTGGTTTTCAGTACCATCAACCAATTATACTGGATCAGGTCAGAGGATTGGGAGTGGGAAGAATGATGTTATGCTAGTTCACCTTTCTTTGGGGTCAATTTCAGTTGGTAATGATTGGGGAGAAGAGATCCTGCCCACAGCCTCTGCTGTGTTAGGTGTAGCACAGTTCCTTGCTCTTTCCTATTCTTCTTAATACCTAATATGGAGTCACTGAGTGAGATATTTTATCCTAGTGTCTACAGACTGAGGAACTGGATGGAAAATAACAGGCTTCAGATGAACTCTAGCAAGATTGAGTGGCTGTGGGTTTTGGAGCCTAGTGGTTCTAGGACTATACCATCTTTGATGCTGGATGAGATCACACTGATCCAGATAGACCTAGTGCACAATCTGGGTGTCCTCCTAAACTTACTTCTCCTGCCTGAGCATTAAGTGCAATTGTGACTCTACATGGAGCTGCCCTTGAAGAATATTCCAAAGCTTCAGCTAGGGCGAGGGAGGAGGAATATGCTTGCCCACTAAATGATGATCACAAGGGTGGACAGATGCATTTTCAGCTCAATTACTGCCAAAATGAAAACACATTGTACAAATAGGATATTAGGTTCTGCCAAGACAAGGTGGAAAACATCAATTTAATTATGGTTCAGAAAAATCCAAAGTCTGCTGGCTTTGGCTGTAGACTGCAAATGAGAGGAAAGCTGAATCATGTGGAGATGTCCTTCAAGAATGACTAAACAGCTATACTCCAACTGAATTTAGGGGACAGGTAGAGAGGCTTCAAGTCTCACTCATCTCATTGGCCTATCACAAGTGGAAAGTTCTGGGGAAGAAGGTGGAACCAGTGTGGAAAGCAACTGCCAGGAAGAGGATAGAACTGGTTTATACCACAGCTCAACATCTGGCATAGTTCCTGGGTAACGGACAAGGAACAGCCTAAAGGGAGAATTCTGTAGAGAATTAGCTGCTCAGCCTCAAATGAGCCTTGTTTCTGCCATTTGGACAGGGAACCTGTTTCCTCATTTTTATATTGGGGCATGGTGTCTCCCAAACCCCGATTGCCAATTTTGTTGATTACTCCTGCTTCTTCCTTTGCTCTCATTTCTGCCAGTTGATGGTTATGAACACAAGGAGGCCCTTAAATGACACAGAAGAAATTTAAAAGATGCTGGTGAAAGGGAATGTCTGCTTTCCTCACCTCTCACCTATCTGAAGAATAATTTTGGGTTCCAACTCGAGCTGAGGTTGTGCAGGAATAAATAAAAATGAAATCCAGACAGCTGTGAGGAAAGGAGAATTATTTATTCCATGAAACAAAGAGGCTTGCCTTGGGGGCAGCTGCAGAGAAAATAGAGTACAGAGAGTGTTTTATACAGGAGCTTGTCCTGGATGTGGAAGTATGTATGTGCTGATTCCAGGGTGACACTTGAGGGACATGGGTGTGTGTAGATAAATGTCATCTATGATTTTTATTCTTGTGAACTTGCAGTTCCACTGGGAGACCACTTTAATTAACTTAATTTGTTTTACATACCTTCTCCTTTGATATGTAGATTAGGTCTGGGCAACTCCTTTGGGAATTTAAGGAAGTTTGATTTTCTCCCATTTGCTATTTTGATTAACTTCCTTTCAGTCTGACTGTCAATTATCTAACAAAGATGCTGATTTTCATTGTGGATTCTGTTAACGTTTAAGGAAAGGTGAAGACCATATAAAGAATAACATATATTTTGATATAAAATTTCCCATACTTCCCACCACAGCTTCCTTCTGTCCAGCCCAGACAGCAGGGTGGATGATGTTTTTCAGGGCCTCCTTGCAATCCTCAGCCATTAATTGGAGTGCAAGTGAATGGACATTTCGGAAAAAGGTAGAAGCTGAAACCCAAAAACTTGTCCAGAAAGCAAATGCATCTCCTAAAACAAATAAGGATAATAGGATTCCAACCTAAGCAGCAGGAATGCTGCACCTCTGCCTGCTATCCAAGTAGGAAATTGAAAATCCTGGGCCTAAGTTGTGATGGTTCTTTGTGGAGTTGGAGGTAGGACTACAGCTGATCCTCAGACTGCCGAGCTTGATCACAGAGATACGCTTTCTTCTGAACTGGAGGATCTCTAGTACTTGACTGAGATTTGCAAGTTGATACCCTGTATCAGTGATGGCGAACCTATGGCACGTGTGCCACAGTGAGCACGCAGAGCCCTCTCTGTTGGCACATGAGCCAAGTTACCCCAGCATCGCCCCAGAGCTGAGCATGCTCAGAAAGAGAGTAGTGGTGCTGGGTGATGCCATCACAGGGCCATGGGCATGCTCAGAAAGTGAGTAGTGATGCTGGACGATGATGTCAGGAGCTGCAGCTCATTAGCTGCAACTTGTCTGGGCACTCGGTGCATAAAAAGTTAGCCATCACTGCCCTATATCCTACATGTGTTAGGGAGACATGTGCCATACAAAATAATAATACTGTGTTTTATGGGCTGCATGTCTGAGATGCCTTTTCCTATATAATAATCTTTCTTTCCCCTAAAATCCGATTCTGTGCTTCTGACTCCTTCATGCAACTGTTTCATTTGGTGAAACAGTTCAGTTGTTAGAAAACTGACTTTAAATATGAAGGAACCAGACACAATATGTACCATACACTTATTGCTTCTGTGGCCATGTGTTTATATCAAAGGCAACTATAGAAAGTTACCTACCTTTGGAGACAGTATTTGGGCCACGTGCCAATTAGTAGGTGAGATTGAAATAAGTAGCATGTGAGTAAAAAAAAAACAAGAAAAAAGTGAAGTCATCTAATTCACCCATTAACGTCTCCTACTTTGTGTCTTAGATGTCTAATTATCTCTGATTTCCCTAGGCAACAGGCTACTAGGAAAGGCTCATATATCATTCTCAATTGAGGTCTCAATTTATTGGAGATGGGTTTTTTTGAAAACAGGTCAAGGGCCTCATGAAATTAGGTTAAGACAATATTAGACCCAGAATCAAAGATTGCGTATACTGGTTTATGTCATAGCAGCTGATACACTAGAATAGTTACAATTTCATAACTGAAATATGCATGTTTGTGTGAGTGTGTGTGTATGTGGGAAATTAATTTCAAAGAAGGTCTAGAACCAGCAAGGGTGTTGATTCTGATGACAATTCTTAATTACTCTTGTGCAAACCGTCTGCAGTTCCAATTAGCTTTGGAAAGATAGAAAGAGGAGCAGGAGATGGTGGTGAGAGTAGTAGTGATGATCCTGAAGGCAATTTTATTTCCAAAAGATGCAGATCAGTTCTAATTCTGTATCACTGTGAACAAAACAGTGAAATGTGATAGCTTTATATCTTTGAAAGACAGATCCCACAGATGAACAATTATTATGAGGGTCAATGTCCTTCAAGGTTTGCTTGTCAGCTTCCAGAGAATATGTGGCTGGCTATTGTCAAAAAGAAACATCCTATTTTGATCCAGTGGTGCAGAATATTAACCTATTCCATAGTAAAAATCATTAGAATTAGATTGCCTGTTTGTCTGCCTGCATATTCAGCTCTACGTGGAGTTTTCTCTCAAGTGCCATGAATGTGCATCTCTTTCAGATTCTGACAGCTGCCAACAGAAGTTAATTTCCCATATAACAAAATGAATGAGATCTATATTCAGCTACTAGCCCTGCAACTGACAAGAGTTTTTAGGAAAAGAGGGGAAATATCCATTTTTATTTTTTATTTAAGAATTTATATGTTGCTCTCAATATAAAAGCTTTCCCAAGGTTAGTTACATTAAAGCACAATAGAGATTATCTGTGAGGAATGAACTCAAAATTGTTTACTTCGGCTACTGAGCAATGTAGGAGATGACCAGGCTGAGCCCGAGGGAAGGGATCAAAGGCATCATCAGTCTTGAGTCCCTTAGTGCAGTGGCCCCCCAACCTTTTGGGCACCAGGGACCAGTTCCATGGAGAAAGGGCTTTCCGTGGACCGGTGGGGGCATGGTTTCGTATGCTACTATGAATAAGTCTTGGCTTGTTTGCGTGGATCGGTTGCTGGCATGCTGTGGATCAGTCCAGCCCACCTTGAATTCCTTTGACTTATCTACTGCCAATTTGCTTTGACCATTAGTAGTTTAGATTCTTGTAGAGAGCTTAAGCTTGCAATACACCTCTATATTTATTTGAATTGACTGGATTTTCTGATTTCCCTAGCACTTCACAGGAAAAGAAGCCAAAACAGCAGAAATAAACATATTTAATGGATCACATGGCAGCATGAAAAGAAATTTCTGTAGATTAATGTTCAAAGGCCTGGAAGAAAAAAAGGGACTTTGGTGCTGAAAAGACAATTAAGTTGGTTGCAGGCAAGCCTCACTTAGTTCTGTATTCCAAAAGTGAAGTCACTGAGATATTCTCTTCTCAAGAACCCTCCCGCAGGGACCGTAAAAGGGGACTGACTTCATTGTGTTAAGTCCATTTCCTGCCATCCCATTCTTGTTTTAAAAATGATTTTTTTAAAAAAATAAGGAATAACAGGTAGTTTTACAAAACCAGTTTACAGCATAACAGACTGCTGATATTAAAAAGACACATAAAATTGTGAACTCCATGTGTACCTTAGCTGAACCTAGGTTATAGGAATCACAGAAAAAACAACATGTGGATAGAACATTCATTCTATTTTCTTTTGTTGTTTTTCTTATTTTTTCATTTCTACAGCCTGATGGTCTGATTCAACTTCTTGCAGAACCAATGAGGCTGAGGAGATAGTGAATATGATGAAAGCTGAGGGAGTAATTCCCAGGCAAGGAAGCATAAATCAACAGGAGGTTGTCAGAGAAGAGATTTATAAGGTACTAGATAAGAAATTAACAAGGTACTAGATAAGGAACATCTTTTAAAGCATGTTTACACAAGCACAAATACTGCAAGCAGTTATACTGCAGCTATCCCTTTCCTCAGTATCTGCTAGGATTTGAAGGTATTTGATTTTATCTTCCACAATTAACTAGGACTGAAAATTAGAAGATTAGACCCAGAAATGTTGACATGATCATTGTACTTACAATTGTGAATTGTATTCATGATTAAGATCACGGTTTGTCGATTGTAGCTTATACGTACTTGACAAGATGAATCTACTTTATGACTATGAATATATTGTATGCTTATATATAGAATTGATTATGCCTATATATGCAATGGCTATGCTTATATATACAAATGATCGTGATTATGCTTATATATTTAAATGATCATGATTATGCTTATATATACAAATGACTATGAATATATATTTAATTGTAGGCAGAGTTGTTTATTATACGTATGTAGGTGTTGAACATGTACACCAAAGACAAATTCCTTGTGTGTCCGAACACACTTGGCAAAATAAATTCTGATTTTGATTCTGAAATGGATGATGGATATCTGAGTTTGACCTTAATCTCTACTACATTCATATCTTTATTCCTGGAGGTGCCAATGGAATATCCTGGACAGATTTTTGATTTCTAGAGCCTAAATAATGTGACAGTTTCAAAATTTATCTTGAGGGTTGTTTACTCCCTTTGTTTCCAGGTGTTTTTGATTTGACACATACACATTCCTTTGTTGTCTCTCTTTGTTGTCTCTCGTCATCTGATTAAGGGATAAAGGAAAAGAGAACCAATGAATAGCCCTTTTTGGGGTGCACTGCTTCCTCCCTACACTCCCCCATGGTGCCTTCCCTATGGATTGCAATGGTCGCATTCTGATTAGCTAGGAAATTCTGGAAATCCTGAATCTGGACACATCTGGGAAAAGTTGATAGATACAGAAAAAAAATGAATATGAATTATTTTAGTAACTGGTTGTCCTACTACCTGTTCTTATTGCCTTGCACGCCTCTTAATTTAATTTAATTTAATTCAATATATATATCCCGCCCTTCTCCCCGAGGGGACTCAGGGCGGCTTACAGGCACATTAAAATACAAATATTAAATACATTACC
>JANHFO010007407.1:14110-26844 GCA_032468095.1 Pareas carinatus
GAGTGACTGTTCGTAGGGAGTCCCGATCGAGAAAGGGGCGCAACTGCCGAATCAGGCGAACCTGATAGAAGGCCCCCTTCTGTTTCCTTACAGAATTGGTAGCTCAGTTTCCAGGCAGAAATGCCCCCATGTCCATCAGGGTATTTATTCAGTCTGTTAATGGCAAGTAACTTGATCATGGCCATCTCACCAGTCTTAGCTGTGATTGGAATTGCAACAACAAGTCTATCTTCCCTGAGATTCCCCTTAACATTAGACTAGCAGCTGCTTTCTGTGACAAAGCTTTCATGTAGGGAAAAAAACTTCACGAAACTGCTTCAGGGTTGCTGCTAATCAAACAGCCAGCCATCTGTTTTAAAATGGGTTGTACAGAACTAGGAAACCATTCAGTTTCACTTTCTACCATATTCATTGCCTAATTAAATTCATTCTGATCTATGTGCAAACATTCTGGTAACTGTTCTTCAAAAAATAAACTAACCCAGATTCTCATCCATATGGACTGATCAATTAAGTACTTATTTCCTTCAGGAAGAATATCATGGGACTCACAGTATACCTGCTATGTAGCGGTCAAGGAGTAGGATCTTATTAGGATAAAGAAAGAATGCTCTTCCAATCCAACATCACAATTTAATACAGATTCTATCCAGCCTTTAGTAATTAGACAGACAACCTACCTGGACAGACACATTACAGAAAAGATATTGAGACTTTGGAAGAAATGCACAAAAGAACAACTAAGATGATTAAAGGCCCGGAGATTAAAACATATGAAGAATGGTTGCAGGAATTGGGCATGGCTAATCTAGAGAAAAGAAGGACTAGGAATAACATGGCAGCAGT
The DNA here is from genome assembly GCA_032468095.1 of Pareas carinatus. NCBI lineage: Eukaryota > Metazoa > Chordata > Lepidosauria > Squamata > Pareidae > Pareas > Pareas carinatus. The sequence continues at coordinate 14,957 of JANHFO010007407.1, forward strand.
ATTCCAGTATTTGAGAAGATCAAAGAAGAGTCAACTTATTTTCCAAAGCACCAGAAGGCAAGACAAGAAACAATTGATACAATCTGATCAAAGAGAGAAACAACTGGAATTAAGAAGAAACTTTCTTACAGTGAGAACAATTAATCAATGGAACAGATTGCCTTCAGAAAGTGTGGGTGCTTCATCACTGGAAGCTTTCAAGAAGAGACTAGGCAGTAACTTGTCTCAAATTGTATAGGAGGTTGGACTAGAAGACCTTCAAGGTCCCTTACAGCTCTATTCTGATTGATTGATACATCAATTTCTTCTGCACCTATAATCTCACCCAGGGTGACTTTCACTAGTGTCCATCCTAGCAAGAAAGAATGGAATACATACACTTTGACACTTGGAGAGGTCTACATTCTACAAAGTGACATATGCTCACACGGTTTCTTCCAGAAATCCCCAAGCCACAGTCTTATAACTGTTTAAGTCAATCTGTGAATGTTTTTCATATCCACCAGGATTGCATAAGCAAAAACTGGAATCATATAGCATCCTAGATTGAAGGCATACTGTATATGGCTCCAGCATTGTGTACCCCAGGGATTGGCTGGTCTTCTGCCCAATTTCAATTATTACATTTGGAAAGGATAGCCTTTTAATAATTCACTGAGTAAGCAGACAGAGAAAGCTAATTTTGTCTGCAGAGGACTCCTAAAAGCTTTGTGCTTAACTAAATTGAGACACCTGAGCAGGAAGCAAGAGGTAGGTTGTTTTTGCTGATGGTGCCATAAAAACCAACCTTTTAATCCATGGAAAAGACCTGAAAAGAAAAATGCTCCCCATAAATAACTGACTGAGGAAATGTTGATAAAAGAGATTTAATTTCCAGAACAATGTTCTGAATTATATAGATCAGAGGTTTTCAACCATTTTCAAGCTGCAAACCCTAAAACATGTTGCTGCTATATGGCAGACCCCATTCCCACAAATTCAACTAATTACTAATCGACAATTCATGTATATTATTTTTTCCAAATATTTTTTGACGTGTCTTCGAACCCCCTGGCAATTTGCCATGGACCCCAAGGAGCCCATGGACCACAGGTTGAAAACTTCTTTTCTAGATGATAAACCACCAACATTAAATGGATTGCAACTCACAAGGATTGGTAAAAAATATGTCTGATTGAAGCATGAAGAGTTTGAGTAGAATAGTTTCAAATTGAATCCTGGGCACTGGAAATGTAAATCCTAAAATAACTATCTCAGGTAAGGATGTGTGTACTATGGGAAAAAATGGGAATGTTAAAGTATAATTTGGTCCATTAAACTACTAATTGAAAAAAATCAGGAAAAGTGTTGGCTTAAAAGTTCATGGCCTTCATAATTATGATATACACCATTTCAGAGTACAGGAAATAATTGAGATCAGCTGGAATATGATTCCATACATTTAAAAAAGTCCTAGTGGGATGAATTCCATGATTGGGATAAAGCAGTTGAAGAGTATAGTTTGCTCAACAGAAACACAGAACAAGTCCCACCAGATGTTAAAAACGTCCAAGGTCTGATAAGTCCAGTGAATGAACTTGAAATTTTTATAAGGAGTTAAAAGAAGTGAAGAAACAAATACAAGTAATATTATTGTAGGTTTTATTGCCTGAATGATAAGGAGAAAATGTGATGCTGTCTTCCAAAAACAAAATGCAGATCCCTCAAAGAGACATGAAGGGGAAATTTATCTTAACATCTTTTGGGAAGGAAACCTTGCTAAGCATGGTCCACCCAGAAAACTCCCAACTAATTTCATGGACAATTTTCTCTTTAGAAGTTGGAAGGAGGAGCAAAAAGTTCAGCTACCCCTAAGTTGGAACCAGGGGATAGGGGAAGCTTGGCTGAGGAAATGTAACTAGCAGAACATTAAGGGGAACTGATTGTTTATTTTAAGAGGAACTAAAGCTGTATTTTCTATTGGTCATTTTTAAAGTCATCTCTGACCTTTCATGATCCGATGGACATCATTTCAGTAGGAATGTCTGTCAGTAACTGCTTCTTTGAACTCTTGTAACCTTGTGCTTATGTTGTCAGTGACAGTGTCTAGCCACCTTGGCATCTTTCTCAATTGCTGCATTTACTCAAACACATATCATGGCTTTCAAATAAAAAAATAACAACCTAGATTCCAAAAATCTCATACCAAAGAAAAACAGGACTGTCTGGGAAGAATATCTACTAGACAGAACTGCTGAAGAAAGGCAGAAAATGTTTTTTAAAAGACAACAAAGCCACTATTGCGACAATTTCAATGAAGAAAGAAGGAAAAAGAACAGTGGAAGCCAATATGGTTATAGTTGAGGTTACTGCAAATCTGAAGAATTAAAAAGGGACATAGAAAGATAATCAAGGAAGAATATATACAGATACCCCAGAAATATTGGTAGGGTGTCTAAGTTCAGTAAGACAAAAAAATGGTAATAGCAATAAGGATTCTGTAGCCATTAGGGCAACCATATCCAGGCTATAAAAAATTCAATCAGCGCCTTGATAGCAGCAAATATTTCTAAATACATGTAGAACTTAACTTATGACTATAATAAGGACCAGAATTTTTATCACTAAGTGATGCAATTGATGAGTCTTGCCTGATTTTACAACTTTCTTCTGTGTTAATTAAGACAGTGACTCCCAACCAAGGAGCAGTTCCATAGAGAAAGGTTTTTCCATGGACCAGAGGAGCGTGGTTTTGTGTGTTGTCCGCATTCCCGTGAATAGGGCTTGGCTTGCTTGCGCAACCTGGTTGCTGTCATGCCTTGAACTGGTGCTGGTCCATCGATTGAGGTTTGGAGACCCCTGTGTTAAGAGAACTCCTCTCTCCCCATTGACTTTGCTTGTTAGAAGACCCTTGGGAAGACTTCGAGTGGAGATTATTTGACCCTTGGAACTGCAACATTTATAAGTGTAAACAAGGATCATAAAGCACTTCTTTTGCATTCAACTTTGAATGTTTGTTAAATGAATGGTTGCAAGTCCAGTATGAGAAGGAACGGAACGGAAAGGAACAGAACGGAACGGAACGGAAAGGAAAGGAAAGGAAAGGAAAATATACTAATTACTCAATAAAAATGGAAAAATGCTAACATAAACAAAAAGACAGAACCATTTGACTTCTATTTTGATTCTATCTTTTTTAATGTGAAAATATTGTTGCATCAAAAAGATAGACTTGAAGCTTAAATTGATAAATATGCACATAACTTATAAATAACTATTTTTGAATGTTAGATCTTTAAGCACAGGTAAAGTGCATCATAGGGAATGAAATGAATTAGCTGATGGTCTGATCAATCTTTGAAGGATTCTGGAGACTAGCAGAGTGCCAAATAACTGAAGAGGTGCAAATGTTACCCTTTTATTTGGGGGGGCGGGGAGGGTTGCAAGAAGTTGCAGAGAAGTCAGTCCATGATTGATACCTGGAAGATTTTATTGTATACAGAAAGCAGTTAATCTATAATTACCTTGAAAAAACAAAGCAGTAATTACAAGACATCAGCATGGATTTGTCAGGAAAAGCCTTTTGTGAAGCTAATCTTGTCTTTCTCATTTTTGTTGGATAACTTCCTTAGTAGATTGAGAAAATGCTTTGAATATAATATATCTTCACATCAGCAAAGCATTTCACAAAGCATTTCATGACATTCTACTTAAGCTGAACTGAATGACATGACAATTAAGGAGATATGTATTATTTTTTAAAAAAAAACTTACCACAACTGTTGTTTGACAGACTGGAATGAGGTACTGAATTTATTGCTGCAAGGTTCAGGTTGGGACTCTTTATTCTTCAATATTTTTATTAATGATTTGAAGAAAAAGGTAGGACAAATATCAATTAAATTTACAGATAGCACAAACATAGGGCAATATCAGTATGTTGACAGGTTAGAAATTCAGAAATGTTGTATTTTTCCAGAATCACTACAAGACATAATTTTTAAAACAATACTAGGGGAAGTTTTTATTTTATGGAATATGGAATAATAATATGGAAATGTGTTTACTATTGGAATATAAAATAGAAGTCAATATCATTATGCTATATGTATGTATTAAATACATCAATGTTGTTATATTTGTTTGATGTATAATTTTGTCATTGTTAATTTGCATTGTTATTCCCTTTTCCTTTGATATTTGTATTTTAATATTTGATGCTATAACCTAATAAAATATTATTTTTAAAAGGGTCAACATCATTTCTCAAAACAGAAGAACATTTTAAAAATATTGTAGAAAAAATAGGCACAACCATACCACTCGTTCTGCTTATAAAAAGTCTCTGGAAAAGAATCAAATTGCATGTTATGCAGGGCAAATAAAAATGGTTCTGATTCCCCATAAGCATAAAATAGATTGTTAAACATGGCAATTATATAGAAAAAACAGCTCTGCAGAAAGTCTGTCCAATAACTTTACCCCTGTCAATCTAGATATTGTTTTTAGTTTCATTTATGTATTAGTTTCATCCATTAAAGGAAAACATTTGCAGAATGTCTGCTACGGTCATGATTTCAACAATGCAAATATAATAGCTGAATATTGACTATCTGCCCTCAAGTGCTTAGCTGGAATGACATTGATCTCATTTTCATTTCTGTGCATATGAAGGTTAATATTAGAGTGTAGGGAGCTTTATTTTATTCATAGCTTCTTTTGCACTGTGAATACAAAACTTTTCTACCAAGCATTTTAAGTTTGGCCCACCATTAGGGAAGAGACTGTTATTTGCTGACAGAGGAATAAGCAGCAAAGGAGTATATCAGTATGTTTACTCATACCAAAGCTCTGAATAGGTTTGCCAGATGTTGCTGAAGCAATTAATCAGCACTGAAAGAATATTCACCATCTATCTTAGAGAGAAAAACAACAGTTCTTTCCAGATAAGCAATTATCCAAAGCAACATTTTGGTTAAGGCAGGAAAACTAAACCAAAGTTAATACCACCTTTACACTCTATAATCAACTACTGGAAGATAATCACTTCTTCTTTTGCAAGGTTCCTTTATCCTTTAACAATACCATAACAGCTGGCTTAGCATTTCTAACTCCAAATATGTTGGGATTTGTGGAAAAACCCATATTGGGATAGCTAAGTGAGCTAGGTTAGTAGATCAAAATCATAAAGCTAGATTCCTATCATGTACCCAAAGCCACAAATATGATTATGAATGCTCTTTTGATACCCATCAGTCTCCTTTGTATATTAAAAGGATTTTTTAAAATGGGAATCTGCCATTCTGTAAACAGCCAGCATCGTCTGTGTAACTTTTAAATGGGTTCTATTCAATAAACTTCCTTAGAATTTTTTTTAAAAAAATGACCATTTAGATCTCATTATGAAGTCCTCAAGGTAAAGAAAATAAAAGCAACCTGAAGTCATGTACTTAAGAAAAGGAAACCAGATGGGGTGGCAGTTCTTCTTTGACCCCAGGAGTCATTGTGCAAGAGGATCTACAGGATGTTCTTACAAGTTCAAAGTTGTTCAAAACTGATGGGAAGCCACCCAGATCATGGTTACAGCATTCCTCCCATTTTATGTTTTGTTTTGTTTTAATTTATAAGGCTGCCGACTCCATAAGGGTTCTGGGAACCATCCATTCTAAACACAGTTTGGGACCAGACTGCCACTCACTATAGCTCCAGGCCAAAAATTGGGGGCCAATTTTTCCAAGGGCTCTTTGAAATGCAGTCAGGGTAGGGACCAGAGGGATCTTGGAAGAATGTAGGTCCAGAAAATAAGCACTGTGATGAAGAGAATTCATACTTTCTAGATCCTATCATGTGACACTCTTTGTGAGAATTGAAGCATGCCAACTCTGCCCAATCTGACAGAAACTCTGAACAGCAGACCCTATGACATGATGGGCTTTATAGGTGATAAACTGCACCTTGCCTTGCACTCAAAAACCTACCATAACCTGTGTAGCTCAAAAAGCAAAAGGGTTACCATGAGCATAACATGGCTTGCCCATGAGGCTGCATTCTGGGGCAGTGACTACTTTTGAGTGGTTTTTAAAGGTAGTCCATGGAAAGTGCATTGCATTAGTCCATTCACAAGGTGATCAAGGCATTAATGTCTGTCTGACGGGTTTTTTCCCCTACCCCTCCAATATAGATGGAAACAAGCTATATTTGCAGGAAGGTCTACTTACAGTGCTCAACATAAATGAGTACACCCCCTTTGAAAAGTAAGGTTACAATCAATATCTCAAGATACAATCAATATCTCAAGAACAATTTCCAAAACGATGACAAAAGTGAGTTTTATAGAACGTTTGTTTAGCTCATTACATGAAAGTAAGGTGAATAATATAACGTAGATTACAAAATCTTCAGCTTTACTCAAATTAGTTGATGCCAAAACAACAACAAAAACTATCACATCTAGTATTTTGTATCATCTTCATGATTTGTAAGAACAGTACCAAGTCTTCTAGGCATGGAATGAACAAGTTGACAACATATTGCAACATCTATCTTTTTCCATTCTTCAAGAACGACCTTTTCTAGAGCCTGAATTCTGGATGGAAAGTGATGCTCAATTTGTCTCTTCAGAATTCCTCATAGGTGTTCCATTGGGTTCAGATCTGGAGACATATTTGGCCACTGAATCACTTTCACCCTGTTCTTCTTCAGAAATGCAACAGTGGCCTTAGATGTGTGTTTCGAATCATTGGCATGTTGGAAAAGAGCATGATGACCAAGGGAACGGAGTGATGATAGAATCTTTCAAAATAGAGCAGTACACCTGTGAATTCATTATACCATCAATGAAATACAGTCCCTGACACCATCAGCACTCATGCAGTCCCACTGAAGGACATTGTCACCACTACATTTCACTGCAGGCACCATGCATTTTTCTTTGTACCCCTCACCTTTGCAATGTCATACAATTTTGAAGCCATCAGTTCAAAAAACATTTACCTTGGTCTCATCACTCCAGAGTACAGTGTTCCAGTAGTCTTATTCTTTTTCAGCATGCGCCCTGGCAAGTTCTAGGCGGGCTTTTTTCTGCATGGGCTTTAGGAGAGGCTTCCTTCATGGACGAATGCATGCCATTCCTCTTCAGTGTACACTGTATTGTGTTATGAAAAACAGTTATCCCACTTTGGCTTTCTACTTCTATTTTCTACTACTTTAGCTAACTGTGAACTTGCATGGCTATTTTCTTCAACCTTTCTTATCAGAAGATGCTCCTATGAAGATATTAACTTCTGTGGACAACCTGGATGTTTCTGTGAAATGGTTACGGTTTCATCTTTCTTAAATTTTTGTATCACTTTTACTACAGTATTCTCACTGATAAGTAAACCTTTGCTGATCTTCTTGTAGCCTTCATCTTTCTTGTGTAAAGAAATTGTTTTTTCTCAGGTCTTGTGCAATTTCTCTTCCATGTGGTGCCATTGCTGACAGCAGGAAATGGGAGGAGGTTTGCTTTGTTAAGGCCCTTTTATATTCAACTGTCTGCTGGACACCTGTTTAATGAATCATTAGGCTCACCGGTAGCTGAATACTTGCTAATTAGGATTTTGTGGTCTGCAATGTAGCTTTGCTACTAGGACTTTCATTGGTGTGTGTTCATTTTTACAATATGGTCTTGAATGAATTTGTTAGGAAAAATACTTTTGTGTGTGTGCAAATTACCAAATCTCGTTTGCAATTACTTGCTTGCATTTGTGGGAGTATTTTATAGTATAGCGTCCCCTAGGAAGAGTTGTTCCTGAAAAGAAAGGAAAGGTTTTTCGGGCAAATCTGTTGAGGTGTACTCATTTATTCTAAGCACTTTAGCTACAGTTGCCACCAGCTCCTTGAGCAGGGATTGATTGCAAGTCCAAAAAGACCTCCAAATTTTGCACCAGTTCCAAATGGGGAAATGCAACCCCATTCAGCATTTTAAGGAGAAATAACCTGGGTTCCCAGTCCCTGGTCAGTTTAATAACAGTTGAGCTTAAGCCATGTTCTAACCTGTGTACCCACAGCCTCCCAATATTCAGAAAAGACCTTGACAGAATCATCTGGTTGATCTGGGATCAAAATGTACAATATGGTCACATTTGTGGCCAGGTTGATTGTATATGATAGAAGCTGTAGCTCAGCACAGTGTGTGGAGATTGTGGGGGCAGGGGAGAGGAATTCTGTTGTGAATGCTCACTCACAGTAAATCCAGTTCAAAATTCCCATTGAACCTTGTTGAAATCACTATCCAGAATAGTCTAGTTAGTTATAATGATACTGTGATAAGTAACTTATTTTGTGATTGAGATTTCTTATATTGTTACACAGAAGGAAAAGCTTCAGCCAATAAGCTCTTCATCACCTGATAAATACCATTGTATGTTTATGCTTATAGAGTATTATCAATGATAGTATCTTGTCTTTTATCTCCTTCTTTTGCAATTGCCTTTTATTGTTTTCAAACATCATCATCATACGTCTTCTCCAGTAACTCCTGAATTCACAATACTACACTTCCAAAATATTTAAGCATTATTTTCATTATTAGCAGTCTACTTTATCTAGAATTGAACAATTTGTTCTTCTTGCAGTTCAAGATCTCTGACCAGTTCAGTTAAATTCATAATACTCTATGTGGCTGTTAAGTTATTCTGCCACATCTTTAAAAATGACAGCGATAAGAGAAAGAAGGCAGGCACCCAAGTACAAGGGCAAATTGGGGAAAAAACTCCATTTGGTTATCAATGACAGACACTCGCAGATACAGAACTTTTTTTATACACATTAGAAAACTACAACATTGCATTACTTTTTGACATAATCGCCATTCAAAATGAGGCACTTGTCGTTGCGTTTTACAAGGTTTGAAATTCCTTCTACAAAGAGATCTCTCGCCTGGGAATGAAGCACCCTGGAACAGCATCATGAAGCACATTATCATCATCGAAGTAGTGCGATGCAAGTCACTGTTTCATGTGCCTGAAGAGGTGGTAGTGAAGATCACGGAGCATGGTTCGACCATCAACTCAGAAGTCTATTGTGAAATGTTACGAAAACTCAGACGAGCCATTCATAATAAGCGTTGGAGCATGTTGACTTCCGGTGAGGTGTTGGTTCACGATAATGCTTGCCCACACACTGCTAGACACACTCAAGAACTTTTGGAGTAGTTCGGGTGGGATGTTTTTCATCATCCTTCCTACAGCCCAGATTTGGTGCTGAACAAATACCACCTATTCAGGCACATGAAATAGTGGCTTGAATCGCACCACTTTGATGATGACAATGCGCTTCACAATGCTGTTACAGGGTGGCTTCATTCCCAGGCGGGAGATTTTTTTGCAGAAGGAATTTCAAACCTTGCAAGACATTATGACAAGTGCCTCAATTTGAATGGCGATTATGTTGAAAAGTAATGTAATGTTGTCATTTTCTAATGTGTATAACAAAGGTTCTGTATCTGTGAGTGTCATTTGATAACCAAATGAAGTTTTTTTTCCAAATTGCCCTCATACCTTCCAACTACCTTCTACCATCACAGGATTCAGGAAGTGATGGACATTTCCTTTATTAGGCATCATGTAGGGCAGTGGCCCCCAACCTTTTGGGCACCAGGGACCAGTTCCATGAAGAAAGATTTTTCCACGGGCCAGAGGAGGCATGGTTTTGTGTGCTGCCTGCATCCTGTGAATGGGGCTTGGCTTGTTTGCACGGACCAGTTGCTGCCATGCCACGGACCGGTGCCAGTCCACGGACCGGGGTTGAGACCCATGATGTAAAGTATTGCCAGTTTCTTAGTCTGGATACATTATTTTAACTTTGGTAAACAATGCCAATATATTCTTGTTGATCTTGTTGATGCTTAGTCGTTGTCATATTCTGGATACATAAAGATTTTTGCCTCTGTTCATGTTGGCTAAGAAAAAATGGACTGTTAGCTCTGCACTACTTTTCCCATTTTAAAAAAATGACATGTTTATATCAGGTTTCCAACAAACCTGCAATGGTACTTCTTGGCTTAAGATGTGTTTTCATCACTCTATAAGTGACGTACAGCTCTACAGCTCTATTTCTCCTTGAGAGACAAGACTGTAGTTGTGAAAAACTAGTATCCGGCTATGGTAATGGAAGGAATGAAGGCTAGAAAGCTGAAAATATGTTTGCTCAAGCATCCTATGAGTTCTTTGGAACCTATTCACAATTAAGTTTGTATGGGCGTCTGCATCAACTAGCAATTGCACACATAAATCATGAAGAGAAATAAGGTACTTGTTTTCCTTCTTCAAATTTGTTCAAGTGGAATAACTTTTTTTAAAAAATTCCAGTTTTTTCAACTCTATGGAACCAAGTTTCACCAAAATAGAACCTTGTCCCAAATGTTATTAAGCTTAAGGTAGTAAACTAATAAGTAGTAAATAAGAGATGCATTCATTTTGGCTGTTCCTTAAAGTGATTTCAGTTTCAGCAACACATTTTTATCTAACCCAAATGAACACAGCAGCTGGTTAAAGTTAGAATTAAGAGGACTATTCAATAAATGCAGGAAGGTATTTTGTTGATTAAAAACAAAGTATTTTTAACTAGCTGGTAAAAGCAGTATCAGCCCTGAATATTCCAACCAAAAAGATACAAGAGCCAAGTTAGTTTGCAATTATACACTGATAAACCTTCAGATTTAATTCATGTTGATTATAATTTGTTTAAAGCACTTGTTAAAAAAAACCCCACTAACTACAAGAAATGTTTTCAACAGCAGCATCTCAAGTCTCAGGTGAGCCTTTTCAAAAAGCAACTAAGAATGAAACACACAACTAATTTGGATGAGAATGTTGTAACATCTTATAACATAATCCTTCAAATAAATGAAAATGAAATACAAAATAAAATAATTAGTCCCTAGTATAAATGCTGCATGAGAGATAACTCAAGCTAATAATACTACTTTAAGAGTTCTGTCCATTTCTAATCTATATATAAAAACGTGAAATACCACTCACTCACTGACTCATCACCAGAGCAAAAAAACTACAAAAGCTACAAACATGAAATTTGCTACATATGTTCATCTTGGCATCTAGGCGCTCACTAAGAAAGGATTTTTTGAAATATTAATTTTTTCACGAGTTATTTTACATTTTTAATTCTGGATGGATAGAAGGTTGTGATTGGACAAAATATTCAACATAATTTGTTTCCTTTCTCCTGATTGGAGGGCTTTCGCAACCCATTGTTTGCTTTTGAACTTTTCGGTTAAAACAAGTAGAAAGTTAGAGCACAATTAGAGCACTCTAATCTCTGAACGGCTTTTAAATTTTCGTACGGCTTGAAAAACGTCTGAATGGCGGCAGAGTCATGGCGGGGCAAGGAGCAGCATGGCAGGTGAGTGCAGGGCCCAAAAAGGGGGCGTCCAAGGCCTCTTCAACAAAAAGCCTCACTTGCCCCAAAAGGAGAGGGGGAAAATCAGGCAAAGCCGAACACTGTTGCGGGGCAGCCAAGGCCTCCTTCAAAGAAAAGCCTTGCTCGCCCCAAAAGGGGAGGAGGAAAACCGGCGAAGCCGAACACTGCTGTGGGCGGCTGAAGCCTCCTTCTAAGAAAAACTGCTTCTCTGCAGCAGCACATTCTACTCTCCCAACAGCAGCAGTAACATCAGAGGCAGTTTCACCCATGGTGGCCAGACTCATGGCAGGGCGATTATCAGCAGGGCACATGATTAGGGGGCTGGAAGGGGTGGGGGAGGCGGGGTTCACTCAATTTCCATATGAGGATTGGACCCTCCTCATTTGGTCAAAAAGGGGGGGAAACTGCCGAAGGCGACCACCGCTGCAGAGCATCCAAGGCCTACGGTGAAGGCGAACACCAGTTCAATTTTCTTGGTAATCCCCATA
>JANHFO010007407.1:40158-52447 GCA_032468095.1 Pareas carinatus
TGTTTTACAGTTGTAAGTATTGTGTTTTTATTGGCTGTTCACCGCCCTGGGTCTTTTGGGAGAAGGGCGGTATACAAATGTAAATATACAAATATAAAAGAGACAATAAAAAATGCTCAGAAGGAAACAAAAAGACCAGCCCATTCTATTTATGGAACTCTACCTTACTCAATAACAGCCTGGTCTTTCTCTTGTAAGCATTAGATGAAGTCTTATTTCTTTATTCAACCTCTGGTAGATCTGTGCTGCTGTTGTTTTGTTTATATTGTGATGTTGTTGGAATTCCATGTAGCAGCTTCATGGCTGACCCTGTTTGGTCTTGGAAGCAAGGACTGATTTAGGTAGTTCTTGAATAGGAAACCAACAGATAATACCAGAGCTGAAGACTAAGGTAGGAGATTTGAAAATAACCCAACCAAAGCACTGGCAAACCATGTCCACGCTACTGTGAAAAAGAAAATCTGCATTTTTCAGGCTTTTCCTGGGGCAGACACTATCATAAGATTGTTCCACGATATTCAAAGCATCCAATATATGGATTAAAAAATGTGGTTTTTTTAATTAATTTTTATAATTTTATTTTCAATATTTTTGGTCTACAAGTGCCATCTAGTGGTTTCATGGGCGGTATGGTGTTTGAGACAATCCAGGTGTCAAATATATTTATTTAACCTATGTATGCGGCAGGTCAACTGGCAAATTATGACTTTGAGTAGCTAATGTATGTATGTATGGTAAGGATAACATAAAAGGACATATAATTTCCACCTTACTGAGATTCAGAAAATGGAGTAAGAGGGGCATGGCTCTGAGGGTGGGAATTAAAAACAAAGGCAGCACCTGTTTTTCACTAAATAAAAAAAATACAGTAGTTTTAATTGTACTTCTTTTCTCAAGGGAATATGTGAGAGGTCAATCCCCCATGGGAAGACCATCCTAATTGGGATATGAAGGGGTCAGCCCCATGGATACATGCTATATATTTCATTTTTTAATGCTTGTAATTATTTTTACTTTATTTTAATTCTGTTCTACCCAGAACCACTTGTTGAGAGGAGCAGCCATATAAAATGAATGAGTGAATGAACAAAGAAATGATGCATTGTCTCTCTTAACAAGATCAAAATAGATGCAGAATGTTGTGTCCAACAGATTTCCAAAGTGCGAGGAAGTAAGTTCATGTTTTAGAATTGGCAGCTTGTTTCTATAGCACAAATGTTACACAGATGCTTATTTGCATTCTGATTGGAAGAGAGTTCAAGAAATGTTACCTGTGTTCATTGGAAGCACTTTGTTGTATTTGAACATTTTTGTGATATATTCTTCATATTCACCAAGCACATCATTATAAAATGCTCTTGAGGTAAGAGTAAGTTTCTCACACTGGGATTTCAAAGCTGCTACAATCTTTGGGTGACAATGGCCTTGATTGACAGCACTGTAAGAACTTAAGAAATCAAAATATTTTTTTCCTTCTACATCCCATACGTAAACACCTGAAAAGAAATTAAAACAAGCAAAAATTAGTTATTTCAAGACAATCTCTCTTCATGGAAAAAAATTAAGCAGCTATCATTTGATAGGTACAAGGTGACAAATATAATACTGCTAGAAGTTGAAATCATATTCATGATTACCTAGAATTCCACTGAACAAAATGAGACTTACTTTTAAGTGGTTGTGCACAGGCTGCACTGAAAGCCATTTATCTGATAAAACAATAGCTACATAAATCAAATTTTCTAACGTCTCTTTTCAGACTTCCAGTTTGGCATCGTGACAATATGGGCGGTCTTTCAGCTTGATTTTGCCCTGTTCGGAGACCCTAAGGGATCAGAAAGTTGCCCCGAAGAGGTGACAAAGAAGAAGAGAGACCTCGGGAGCCTGGACCAGATGGTGGTCAGCCCAGGTGAACCAAGAAATCTCTTTGAAGAACAGGAGAAAGGCTCCTGGCTTTGTAAGCAGACAGTCCAAGTCACTGACAATCGGGAGGTGGAGGGTGGGAAGCGGACCACGGTAAAGCCATTGAACAGCTGAGTGTTATATCATATATAACTGATATATAACTGATCATATACTCCACAAAAGTCTCTTGCAATCCAAATACTGTTAACTTTATCTTCTCAAAACTACACCTTGTATTACAAAAATTAAAGTATTTTCTGCATGAATCTTGTCTAACTAAGCAAAAAATAATTCATACATCATAAACGAACATCAGAAAGCAATTACAGTAAAAACTTGGATTGCAAGTAACTTGATCTGGCAGTGTTTTGCAACATGAGCAAACATTTTGAATAAATTTTAACTTGATAAACGAGCAATATCTTGCATTACGAGCGTAGTGGGAGGGAATCCCAGGAGTCCAGTGGAGAGTCGAGCAGCCAGCTGGGCAGCATTGAGCAGCACGGAAGCCCTGGAGCCCAGCCAAATGGTGCAAATGCCCAGAACAGTCAAATCATCTGTTCAGAGTGGAAGGAAGTCCCAGAGCCAAGCTGAGCAACGCAAATGCCTCAAACAGCCAAATTAGATGTTCAATGCAGAGGGAAGCCCCCCAGAGCCCCAGCTGACTGGTGCAAATCTTGCAAGGACAGAATCACACAATTCACACCAAAAGAGACTGACCAGAAGGAAGGGGAAGGAGAGGAGACAGCGGAAGGGAGAGTGAGGAGGAGATACGTGGGGAGTGGAGTCAAAGGGGAGCAGAGCAACTGGTGAGCGGTTTTATTTTTACTTTTTTTTGCATTAATTATGAATATTTTTGAGTTGTGGAACGAATTATCTGCATTTCCATTATTTCTTAAGAGGAAATTCACTTTGTGCTTTGGATTACAAACACATTTCCGGAACCAATTATGCTTGCAATCCGGGGTTTTACCGAGTTACAAAAATGTTTAAGCAAGCTTCATCAAGTCTTGTTTTGATTCGTTCTTTAATATCAGCTGCTAACTTGCTTCTTGGCCTCTGATATAACCTTCACATTTCTCAAGTGTATACACACTGCTATCGGCCTCTGTGACCTCTTTCACACATCTCTCTATTGAGTGGGCACGACAGAGCCACCAAGGTACTTGCTTTGGTTCATCAATGAACTTCTTTAATTCCACTGTAGTCCATTTGCACGTCAAAGATGGCTCATGTACACCTTCAGACCAGTCAATCAGATCCATCAGAGTGGATTCTCTGGCGTTGATTAAATGAGTTTTTCTTGCATGTACAGAAAAATCTCCCAGCGTATCATCGTCTGCACCCCTCAAGGCAATGATGTTTTGCACACCAGCTCTCATCTCCTGAATCATGTCATCTAAACACAAGAGTGTCTGGATTATCACTTCACTGAAAGTACACCATGCTGAGCACTGAACGATTGGCAAGATAGCATCTACTACAGCTTTCTTTTGCAGTCTGACTTGCTGTAACTGGAACAATACATGATGCACGCCTTCAATCCAGGAGTGTTTTATTGTGATGTTGAACCAGTAATGGTTGTACACACCAACGATGTATTCCACCATCATCCTTAAATTCTGGAGAGTTTTGCCTTTAAAGCCATATTTTGAAACCCATATTTGACAAAGCATATTTGCAGTTGTCAACAAGCATGAATGGCTTACAGGGCCAATTTCCAGAAGAACCAGATCTGTGGGAGGTTTTCCTGTGCTTATTGCCTGTGTGATCCTATATCCATACGCTTGATCAGTAGAGAGATCCTTTACAACGCTCAGTGAAATGAGAGGCTCACCAACTGAAACTCTGGTAAATGAAGGATCAATGTCAAGTTCTGTTGCAGTCTCTAGCATGTTGCCAATTTTACCTGCTCATTTGTTGTTAGACAAGGTCTTCTCATCCAATCTTGTGATTAAGTGTTGTAGGAGTAACTCATCCGTGTGGAGTGCACACACCAACCAAATCAACTTCCATTCAAGCTTGACCTCTACCCAGGGCATGGAACCACCTTCATTACCAGTATTAACATTTGTAGAATCTATTCCAATGGTCTTCAACCTTTTGTAAATGCCTTTCTTCTTCATGTAATACACCAGATTATCTGCAATTGCTTAAACAGGTTTTCCTATTTTTGAGCCATTCTCTGAAGTGAAATGATAAAGATATCTTCCACCTGGTTCACTGCACACAGAACTTCTTTGATAGTACTGAGAATTTGTTGGTCGAATTGTTTGTTTTCAGCATAACTTTAGTTGCATCTATACGACTATCAAAGAAGATGCATTCTGTTTTGCCCTTCTTACTGAGTTCATCAAATTCTTGATCTAGGGACTTCACAATTTTTTCCTGAGCTCTCTTGACTTTACTGTGGTCAACCACAAATCTCTTGTCTTCTTTGGTGATCAAGCCAGCATCTATGAAGGCAGCTATGGTAATTACAGCAGTGGCATATAGACCAACACCATATCTTATGCTCTGCATAGCAACATTTGTTATTTCAATCTATTGTATTCTGTCTTTTCTTTTGAAGTGAAGAGCATGTGTATTTGGTCTAAGGTCTCTTCATAACTTCTGTCACATTCCTCTTCATCTTCATCATAAGAGATAATTTCTTCATTTGTCAGTATTAAAATGTCTGGAATACTTCTCTGCTTATATTTAGTGAGTCTTTGGCTCTCATCATCTTGCCGCTTTTGCCTTTTGCCTAGTCGTTTCTGCTCAGGCACATCTGGCAAAACAATCTGGTGCGACTGAAAAGAACCAATCTTGTCTCTCTGATCTTTAACGAAAGCAAGTTCCTTCAACGTCATCTTAGTCTCCTTAGGGCAGATACAGTTAATGTGAGCTTCTGTTTTGCAGCCTGCAGAGCAGCCGAATTCAGCACATAGAGCAATTTGACACCTGGAGTTGAGGTTGTCAAACAGTTTGACAAGTTTCACAGTGAAAGTCTCTTTGACATCAAGCTTTCCTCTACCAAGAGGAGAGATATGTTTTTGACGATACCAGTTCTCTTGAATCTTGTTCAAGATTGTCACTTGTGAATTTACAACAGGGGTCACAAAAAAACTGTTCGCTCGTTCCCACTTTTCAAGTACTTTTGGATATATGTCTCTTGCAAGACTGGCTGCTGGGTAGTTTCTAGCATCATCACTACTTTGTTCTCTCAACAGTAGGCCACATCTGAGAAGAGTCTATCCCTAAGACAACTCAGAAAGCTCAGACTATCCAAGGAACTGCTGACTCAGTTCTACAGAGGAATCATCGAGTCCCTAATCTGCACCCCCATAACTGTCTGGTTTGACAATGCAACAATACAAGATAAACATAGACTTTAAAGAATAATTAGAACTGCAGAAAAATAATTACTACAAAACTTCCCTCCATTGAAGATCTGTACACTGAACAATTGAAAAAAAAGAGTGGGGAAAATAATTATGGACCCCACACACTCTTGACATAATCTGTTCGAACTTCTCCCCTCTCGACGATGCTACAGAGCATTGCAAACCAAAACAACTAGACATAAAGACAGTTTCTTCCTTCATGTCATCAACCTACTAAACAGCTGATTCATAGAAAAATGCAGAGGGTGTCCTTTGTGACAAGATGAAATGGTTTTTGTGACATGATGTCCACACTTTATAACAAGACATGCTGAACGTTACGCACTTAAGACTATGAATGTATCTTATGCTTATATACACAATTGATTATGCCTATATATGCCTATATATACAACTAATCATGATTATGCATATATACAAATGATTGTGATTATGCTTATATATTCAAACTGACTATGAATATATCTTGATTGTATTCTTGTTGTGTATGTATATAGGTATTGAGCATGAACACTGAAGACAAATTCTTTGTGTGTCCTGACACACATGGAGAAATAAATTCTGATTCTGATAGTTTTGCTTTGCAAATGCTACAGGCAGACCTTGGAAATCATGCATCCCCCATTGCCCAGGAGTGACAATGCTTGCTGGAACAAATAAGAAGAGGGCCTGCACACAATCTAGAAGTATCTCATTCTTGGTCTATGATAATGTGGCAGTGTCAAAAATAATTAATATTCTATATTAATTTAACAGACACTATCATTAATTAATATAGACATCAAGCTCAAAAAATCTATTCGAAAGACATTAATTAATTCTTGGTTGAAATGCCAGCTTCTAAATAACCAATCTTCCAAAAAGTCAGAAAACAGGAAGGCATGATTTCTATAAATTGTTTCAGAAACCTATGTTTTTCTACAAATCTTGATGATTTGTTTTATACTTGGTCCTTATCCATTTTTTTAATTCATTGTCTAAAATGCAATTTATAACCAAATCTAACATAGGGTCAATCTTTCTATTAGATGAAAGCTCCCAATAGGCTAAAATGTGAATATCTCGCATGAGCTGATACAATGACACCAAGAGGAAAGTTATTTACTTTCACATTTGCAAGTTAAGCAAAAGATAGCTACATTTCGTTCCCAGAATAAAATGCTTCAGCAGGCTGCAAGATACCAAGACAAAACAACTGTGTACTTGTCCTTAAGAAAGCACATTACTTGATACTTATCTAGTTGCCGAGCACACTGTCAGTGAGATATTATTCCACAAACCTGCTAATGTGCAGCTGTAAACCAGTAAAAGAGTTGACCTACAAAGTTTCCAGCTGCTTGTGTTGTACAACAAGCTTTAATCTAACATTATGAGGCTATATAGTAGCAAGAAAACAGTTAGACTTTGACACCGGTTAAGCTACTAATTAAACTGATGATAACATTCTCACAAAGTAGTGATGCTTGTCGAGTGAAACAAAAGCAGAGACACCATGGATGAGGTGAAAAGTGTTGACAATTATTGATGTCCTAAGTCCGGGACAGCCTTGTAAAATATGCTCTGTCTTTGTAGAAAGGCAAAACCAAAGGCCCTGTAATTTTTACAATGGAAACAGAAGGAGGAAGAAAGAGATGAGGGAAAAGAATTAGATTTTAAATATTCCTGTTTTACAGATTTGAATCTGAACATAAATCTCAACTGAAATTCTTATACTAGTTTTATCTGCTTTTTAGTATTTTATTCAGGTTATTCAGTAGACTAATACATGGAGAAATATTAATCTTCCAACAGCTGCAAATACAAAAATAGAGAAGAGGCACTACAAGAAACCCAATGTTTCCCAGGCAACAAACAGCATATTTCTAACAGGAAGAATACACAGGTTGGGGACGTTTTCTATACTTCTCAAAGTTTAAGCAGCATTCAGGAAAAAAAATCTCAGTCAGAACTGACTCTTTCCATCATTCTCTTCTGATATTTATGGATGAATCTGTAGCAGTAATCTCAGCATAACTTCAAGAGATCATTTCTACAACTGACTTGACTTGTGCAATTTTTATTACTGACACACTATCTGATGGGTTTTCAAAATACTTATCTTCTTCTCTAAACATGATGTTTTTGCAATAGCAGCCTTTGGACAAATGATTTGCATTCTGTTTTCCATAGGTCAACTATGTCATTAACACAATAACAGAGTTGGAAGGGACCTTGGAGGTTTTCTAGTTCCCTCTTCAAGCAGGAAACTTTATACTATTTCAGACAAATGGTTGTCCAATCTGTTCTTAAAAATCTCCAAGTATCAACAACTTTTGGAGGCAACTCATTCCGTTGATTAATTGTTCTAACTGTCCAGAAATTTCTCCTTAGTTCCAAATTGGTTTATAATTACTGCAATTCTCATTATGGCTACAGATAAACATACAACTACAGATAGTCTTCAGATAACTGCTGAAATCAGCAGCCCTTCTGGTAATAGAAAAATCACATGATCATAGTGACTTATGATAGCAGTTGCGGCAGTTGCAGTCATTAACTGAATGAACTAGTTTGGACTAAAGGGCAAAAATGGAAGATTATGCTCCGCCCTGTAATCAGGGTAAATTGGGTGTCATGCCTCATGTGAGTCTAATATTCCCTGGTCCAAGCCGGCAGAGTGTGAGCCTATGGTGTACTGACTAAGGCAGTAGTCTAGCATGTAAATCAGCCCAGGTTCAAATCCCAGTCTGGTCTCCCAGCTGGGATTAGAATATGGCTCGTTGATGACAACAAATAAGCTAGAAATGGTCCTTTGAGTCTCCCTCGCTTTGTTTGCGAAACTTCTTTCCTGTTAAAAGATCACTTGTCATCTTGTGACTGACTGCAATGGCCCTAGTCTGGGCTGACGGGCAAAAATGGAACAGTATGCTCCATAAATATGTTCTCTAAATAAATGGGGTTATAATGGCCACAATTCCAGGCGACACAATTAACAATATCATACAAGTAACTGTGTAAGAAATATGCCAGAGCTCCAAGTTTATGCAGGTGATGTAGTTTTGAATTTACATTCTCTCTCCACCAAGATCAATTAGGAGCATTTGTCAAGTCTATCAGCACAGCAACAATGAGCTTGTCTCCCTTTTGTCCACCTTTAGTGGGCAAGCACCTGCCATTATGGGAAAGAAAAGTGAAAGATTAAAACCAATACAACCCAATATTAACTAAATCAATAATGCATAGAAACAAATCACATCGATTAAAAAGGTGTACCTTTCCCTTTTTCAAGTGCCACAGGGAGTGGATGATAATTATGTGCACCATATTTAGCTTCACGTTCAAATATATAGTCTGAGGATGGTGGCCCTTGGATTGTTTTCTTTGTTGCAATTGATGTAGCTGAACATGCTGAAGTATGGATACCCTGACGCAGAACCGCCAACCACTGTTGATGGGCCAGTTTAGAAAGCATGATTGTGGTCCAGTTGTAATCTGAAACCAAAGGAAAATGGTAAGAGGCCTGCAGATTCCTAGGAGGTCACAGCTTTATCAGAGAAATTATTTTAAAATACATAACACTTGTTATCATTAAGTTTCAGAAATAATAGTCAATGGATTCAGGAGTCAGAACAGCTTGTGAACATTTTTGAAGCATTTCAATATAGTTCAAGCTATCTAAATCTTACGTACACTGTTAAAACCTTTCCAGAACAGTTGGCAAATTTCTAAAGCAGCCTTTCCCAGTCTCCCGCCCTTCAGTTATCTTGTAATAAATCACAGAATTCAGTGCAAGTGCCCACTGGAATATACTGAATTAGGAAAATTGTTCTAAAAATAAATTGATAATGAGGAACATGAAAGATTTAGTCCCAGACTTCCATTCTCAATCTCTTTCTAATAGATTACAGGTGTGTTGCTGCAGAGGAATGGCTACTTACTAGCAAGTATGCTTGTGTATCAAAAGGTCAGAAAGACCAAGAAGGATAGACATTTGGGGAAAATGCTTTAAAATGGCTGTCTAGAATAATGGCTCCAAACAGCCCCTTCTTATTGTATTGTTTTACATTTATGACCAAATTAGTTTTACACATTAAAAACCTTAATATGTCCCACTGATCTGTTACGGCATGTCTCAGTCTATGACATATTTGTCAAGCACAAGGCCCGTGGGCCAGATCCGGCTCATGGTCTGCGCTCATCCGGCCCATGGCGCTATCCTAGAAATGGCGAGGGATCAGCCCTTGTCATCTCAGTTCCGGCTCAGGCTGGGCCAGCCATAAGAAAGTGGGAGAAGCGGCAGCCATGGCCAGCAGAAGCACCCGGCAGAAGTCATGGCTGGGCCGGCAGACACCACAGTTGTGGCTGGCGGAAGCCATGGCTGGCAAAAGAGCCTCCCCATCCCTCTGCTGGGCCAGAACTATCTATGTGAACTTTCAATGCAGCTGGCACTCTGTTTTTGGGGACTGGCCAAACAGGATATAAAGCAAAAGAAGTAAAAAGCAGGGGCACTGATTGGAAGAAGGCGAGGATGAGTTTGAAGCGCCTTCCCGGGCTCTTCTGAGGTGGTAAAGCAGCGGCAGAGGAGCAGGGGGGAGGCAGCGCTGCCCTTCAAGTTGCCCACGGAGCGTTTGCAGAGAGCCTCGCCATTTAAAGCGAGTCTTCCCGAGTTTGAGCGATCTGAAAATACCATTTTGCCCACCGCTGCAATATCTAAATAATATTGGCTAGATGGGCAAGAGTGGTGGTGACACTGGTAATGCATTTGCATCTAGAAAACGCCATTTATGTCTGTCCTGCTAATTGCATGCTTGTAAAATATATAGCGGTTCCAGGAAACCAATGAAGATATACCAATTATTTTTCAATCGGCTACCCTCTGGTTGCAGGGCAATTTGCAACCCATCACACAACTGCAGCGGCTAGTAGTGGCTGGCAGAAGTTGTGGCCGTCAGAAGCCGCAGCAGGCAGAAGCAGCGGCCATGGTCAGGAGCTGTTTAATGCAATTATAGGCACAAAAAGCAAGGGATAAAGAACATATTATTTAACTATGTCTCCAGCTGATAGATTTTGATTAAGGTAATTACTCACGTTATTTGGTAAGATTCTTAATTCAGTGAAAACTCTGCACTCAACTTCTGAGATTTCATGAGTCTTGAACCATACATCTTCAAGATTCAGTTGCAGCCCTAAAGGCTAGAAATGAATATACAGTACAGGTAGTTCTCAACTCACGACCACAATTGAACCCAAAATTTCTGTTGTTGAATGAGAGATTTGCTAAGTGAGTTTTGCTCCATTTTACAACTTTTCTTTCCACAGTTGTTAAGTGAATCACTGAAGTTGATAGGTTAGTAACCTGGTTGTTACATAAATCTAGCTTCTCCATTGACGTTGCTTGTCAGGTCACAAAATATGATCACATGACCCTGGGACACAGCAACCATCATAAAGATCAGTAAGTTGACAAACATCCATATTTTAATCACATGACCCTGGGGGTGCTGCAACGGTCATAAGTGTGAAAAATGGTTATAAGTCACTTTTTTCAGTGCTGTTGTAACTTTGTTCACTAAATGAACCATTGTAAGTTATGGACTACCTGTGTACATAGTCTTACATGCAATCGGCTCTTTGAGGGCAACCATAATGCTGATGCAGCCCTCAATGAAATCGAGTTCGACACTCCTGGTCTATGATATACACCACTTCTGACGTTTGAAAACCAACACGAAAAACAAACATACAGGAATAATTCTGAAAGCTACTTACAATAAGATAGAGTAGGAAGAACTAATAATTTACTTAGATCAATTTCTCCAGTGTGTTTTTCAGATGTCTTGGTCTTCAATATAAATAACTCAGTAGCCAGGATGGTGCAGTGGTTAAAAGCACCACTGCAGGCTATTTCTGCTGACTGCCATCTGCCATTAGCCATCAAAGTTCAGCAGTTCGATTCTCACTGGATAAAAGGTTGACTCAGCCTTCCAACCTTCCGAGGTCAGTAAAATGAGAACCCAGATTATTGGGGGCAATATGCTGACTGTGTAAACCGCTTAGAGAGTGCTGTTAAGCACTGTTAAGCGGTATATAAGTCTAAATAATAATAAACTCCTAGTCTATAAGTCCAAAGGTACCAAACTACAGAAACCTGAACGATCCATGGGTTAATTACAGAATTACAATAGAGGCCCAATTTACAATAGAGGCCCAAATTTCCATTGCTAAGTGAGACAGCTGTTAAGTGAGTTTTGCCCCATTTAACTATCTTTCTTGCCACAGTTGTTAAGTGAATCGCTGCAGTTGTTAAATGAATCTGGCTTACCCACTGACTTTGTTTGTCAAAAGGCTGCAAAAGGTGATCACATGACCCCGGGACACTGGAACCATTATAAAAATGAACCAGTTGTCAAGTATCCAAATTCTGATACATGACCACGTGAATATTGCACTGATTTCCTAAGTGTGAAAAATGGTCATGTTACTTTTTTCAATACCATTGTAACCGGTCACTAAACGAACTGTTGTAAGCCAAGGACTACTTGTATTAGAAAAATTATTGGAGCAGCAGGATGAATGTACAAATTCAAATGTACAAATGTACATACAACAGATCAATGAAAAAATATCACCAATATCAACTATTTTAAAGAGAAAGAATAACACAAATTTAAAGCCATTCAGGGTGGAAATTCAACATTTGTAATTGTTCTACAACCCTAATTATATGACCGCTCTAATAGAGAGTGAGAATTGACAAGAGGGAAATACTCATAGACAAACGAACCCTGCTTAATTGTCTTCAATTTTATAAAAACAGAGTTATTTTTTTCTTCCTCAAAATAACATTGGCCGCATTTCAGGAAGTAAGCAATACTTTACATATGAAGTGAAAACTTCTGCTTAGCCCTGAAAGCAGAGATAGGCCTCTCTCTCTGCTTCTATCCCAGCCTTGATTTTTCATATATACAGTATATTACAATATTATCAAGTGAAGATCACTCATACTAGAATTAGAATTG